>PVIR01012426.1:0-44599 GCA_004026965.1 Petromus typicus
GTAAAATAAGATGAAAGGGGACAATGTTGAGATTGTAACAAAAAAGTAAGGAAACAAATTTTATATATATGGGGGGGTGGTAGGGTGGGTGAGGCTATGGGAAAAAATGAGAATTAAGTTGTGTCTTATACTGGTACAAATCCCCATTATGGAGTGCAATCATGATGTGTATATTTAATGTACCAATAAAGATAATTTTTAAAAAATGAGGCCATATTAAAGAAGTGCTGCTAACCCTTGTCTCCCACAGACAGAAATTTGAATATTTTTATGTCTAACAGTTAACAGGAGGCATTGATAATGCACAGTAAAAAAGCAGTGTGTTAATAATGTATTAACTTTTGCAAAAGGTCACAATGAGAGAGGATGTGCTTCTATTTAAGACCATCATTTGGCTAGAGGGTCAATGAAATATTTCCATGTTTTGATAATTCCCTAAACAACTGTTCTTTTTCCTTTGTTTAGGTAGGGTACTGGAAGATTATTCTGTAAATAGGATTTAAAAATTGAGAGTTGATTGTAAAGGTTCATTCCAGTGATCTTCAACGCACCTTCCCCTTACAAAATGTTTTGGCTGTGATTAAAAAGTACTTCAGTGATGGCGCTTAGGCATACTTCTTATGTAAACTGTTCTCAGAGGCTTAGAGACCATGAGACTATAAGAGTTTAGGTTATATCATGTGAACATGACCTGATACAATAGCTCCTTGGGAAGTTAAAATTGATGTTTTCAAAACATCATCCCAGGCCTCTGTATTATATAAAAGTAGCCACAGACATAGAATTTAGGGCAGCAAACTTTATGTATGATAGTATATATGCTCCCTCAGGTCTTGTATTAAAATGGACAAAGGGTCAAAAAACACCTAGAGCTATTGACTAGCCTCTACATGCTTCACTGGTTATGGAGGGCAGCCCCTGTTACAGTCCCCATACTAGTATCACTGGGAATACCCAGGTCTACAGCCATAGGGACAACTTCTTTAATTGTGCAGGACCAAAATTTCAAAGCTCTGTGCCACCAAGTGGCATGAGGCTTGGGGTACTTAAAAGATTCAGTACCCAGGCTAGAAAAACAGGTGGACTCATTGGTTGATGTTATGTTGCAAAACTGGAAGGGGATAGACTTGTCATTTATGAAACAAAACAAAGAGGGTTGTGTGTTCCACTTGATACTTTTTATACAAATCAGTCTGGAATAATTCAAGCTACCCTAACCATGGTGAAGAAAAAACTTGAAGACAAATATTGAAATCAAAAAGAGTCAAGGATGGACCAGTCTATGTTCAACTGGTTACCGTGGGCAACAACCCTAATATTATCTCTGACAGGGCCAATACATGTGCTCATATTATTGCTCTTTGATCAAGCACATCAGACAAAGAGTAAACTGTATATAATTAATGATGGTAAGGAAAAGATATAATCCTCTTCCTGTAAGAGAAGAACAAAACAAATCAAAGATTAGATTAAATTTACAAGAAGCAAAGGGGAATGTGAGATCCAACTTGACATAAAAATGGTGATTTTGTTCAAAATCTCCATTTTGTGTCCTATAACCTCTCTGTGAACCCAGTGCTTGTCTCCTTGGGAACTGTTCACTCAACTGGTGTGCACAGCCCCAGATTGTATTTTTTTAAAATGCACTATTCTATAGTTACCAGTGATCTAATCATTGCTATTCATTTCTGTAATGACTCAGTCCTTCACTTTAACAACAGAACGATAGAACAATCTTGCAGAGAAATTTCCTGGCAATGGGGGGGGGTGATATTTTGCCTTTAAATACTGTCCTTTAACTCACTGCTTTCCTCCACATGGAAGGCTACCAGCTGGTTAATAAAGCTCCTGGCTGGACTGTAGGATCATGTCATGTTCTGAGAAATTACTGCTCAGTGAAACTTGGCCCCAACACTATCAATTCTTTCTTTTGAATCTCACTGAATTCATGCACATTTTTCATCACTGTAGTAGTAGTTCACATTTAGACTTCAAAGTCTTGCATGTTTTATAATATCACACAAATTTTTTCTTTAATCTGATTTCTAATCTTATATTTTCTTCCTGTATTATAGGTACTTAATATTCTTGAAATCACATATACATATATACATGTGTAATTTTTCATCTGTTTGGAATGTTACTCCAGTAGTAAGTGAAAAAGTTATTGGATGAATATCAGGTTTACAATTCTATCATGTCTGCCAAAGAATGAAGATGAGTATTACTCTGCCATTAAAAATGATAAGATTGACTCGTGCATACTCAAATGATGTACCTTGTGGACATCCTCATGAGCAAAATAAATAGGTCACAGATGTGTAAATATCATATCTTTTATCTGGTATGAGAAAATAAAGTTGTAAATGAGTTGTAGTATGCATAGTTGATATTGTGAAATAGAGAATATTTAAAAGGGAAGAGTATGTAGGAGTAAATAGCAAGAGGAAAATGAATGTGATAACAATAAAGGAAAAAGGAAACAAAGATTATGTATATAGATAGAGGGTGAGGATTGCAGGATGGAGGAAAGGGGAAAAATGAGAATCAAGTCATGTCATATTTCTGGTACAAACTCAATGTTGAATGCAATGATGATGTATATTCATAATGTACCAATAAAGAATCAAAAATTTTTTTTAAATAGAATGAAGATCATGAAACACCTAACTATTCTAAGCTTCCATGAAAGATAAAAGAACCTAAGGTCTTCCTGATATGTACCTCTGTGCTATAATGCCTGCCTGCCAATTTCAAGGTCCTGATTTTTATCCTCACTACTAAAAAAATGAACAAAACTAAATTAAAAAGAAGACTGTAAGGGAAATTAAATATGCAAGAAAGGGAAATGAAGTTAAAAAATTTGGTGGAGATTAAATATGTGTTATTTGTTAATCTAGAATACTCTGACTGGGAAGTCACAAGAGGAGTTCAAACACTCGCAAATTCCTTTCCTGGGGTAGGGCCTTGCCTTGAAGGCTCCTAGAAAGAACTATAGTCAAAGAGCAAGAGCAGAGACACCCTTATTTAGTGACTAGGCATTTAGGGGTTCAGAAGACAAGCATGATGTGGCTGGAGCCAAGAAGTACGACGTACTCCTCCTGTAGGTCATTAGTTCCATGAAGTTCTAATTATACTTTGAGAAGAGGAAGAGTAAATTCATTTCCCTATTTTTCCTTTAAATACATTGATTTTTCCAAACATCTTCTTTTTTATTTGGTTGTTGTTTTGTTTGTTTGTTTGTTTTCTTGTATGTCCTAATCTCTCATTGTAAGTCTTCTGCATGAAATGTTTCCTCAGCCTAGGAGCTTCCTATCCATTTTTGAGAAATTGGCTTACTAATCATTCCAATGGATACTTAATTTTGATGCTACATACCATCAAGTCTACATAGCTTTGGTACACTATTCCTACTCCAAAATTTAATTGTGTGCCATGGATACTTCATTGATCATACGATTTTGTATATTTTTTTGTGATTACTCTTACTTTAGTTCTTTTTAGACCATAATCTTCCTTAGCGCAGTCACCCTTCCTATCTTATATAAATTTATGCACCCAATACCTTACACTGAAAAACTATTTAAATACAGAGGATGAATAAAAACTCAACACATTTTATCTGAAAGATCACAAATGTATGGTTTAATGTAACATACTTTGCATTCTTGCTGAACCTGTGTGTCCTAATAATTTTTATTTCTGATATCATTTCAGGACTTTGCTTATTATTAATATATACACTTTCTAATTAGTACACTCTACAGTAAAACAACAAATTCCTTTATTTTAAGTAAATTACCTAACAACTCCTCTGAAGTCTTTCATTACCATCTATGTATATGTAAACATAAAATCTGTCAGTTGGAATAAAGGCAGGTTAGGGACTTAGATATTTGCCACATTTCTGTGAAATATATTCAACAGCCACAAAATAAAGGAGAAAAAGTTTATTTCAGCTCACAGTTTATAGAAATTTCAGTGTTGGCTCCAAGCCATTGCAGCATGGCAGTGGTGTGTTATACAGGGAAAGAATCCATATTTACCATTTCTCAGATACACCAGACATAATCATTTGTAGGACTCTGGACCTTGGTACTAGCTTTCCTTTTCTCATGCTTGGACTGCCTTCTTCCCCAAATACTCAAGCTTCAATTTTCATCAACTTCAGATGTTACTAAAATGACAAGAAACAGGTATATCACAAAGGGTAGCATTCTAATGTTAGGTGAAAAAAGACCACTATCATCATTTTTTCTTTGAAAAATTGCACATATTTATTTTATGTGTGACCTTTAAAATCCTGCTTTTACTTTCACAGTAACAGTTTTGAGTCTCAAGGTCAACAGTTTTTTTTAAATACTCTCTAAGAAAAGTAAAACAAGTTGTAGAATGTATAGTTGATACATAGAAAATATGTATCATGATAAATAGAAAATACTTAAAAGGAAAGAGGGTGTAGGGAGTAAATAACAAGGGGAAAAATAATGTGACAGTAATAAAGAAAAAGGAAACAAAGCTTATGTGTATAGGGCATGGAGGTGGCACGGCAGGTAGAGAGGGGGAAAAAATGAGAATCAAGTTATGTCATATTCTGGTACAAACTCAATGTTGAATGCGATGGTGATGTGTATTCATAACCTACCAATAAACATTTAATTTTTTTAAAAAATAAAATATTCTTATTATTATATGCTCAAATATTTTTGTTGTACTTTAATCAGATTTTAAATGTTAGTCAGGCATAATAGTTTGTTCAGTTCCTCTGGGAATTTTACTTCATAAGTAGGGTTATCTCTCCTAGTGTATGGTTTAGCAAATAATAATTAATATCTAGGAAATTTTTTATTTGTTTCACAGTTATATATCTCATTACTTTTAAAATTTTGTTATTTCAATTGTATATTTTGTTTGAAGATTTTGAATTATATAAAATATTATTTTAATTGATTTTACTGGTACATTTTATATATACATTAAGATCACATTCAACATGGATAGTTTGTACTTCTAAATGATATATGTTGATTATCATTTTCCCCACTTCTCTGCCCTCCCTACAACCTCTTCCCCTTAATATCATAAGCTTTGGGTTTTTTTTCCTATCATTTTTTTCTTTTCCTTCTTTACTTTCCCCTACCCACCTTTTCCCCTTTTCCTTTTAAACATTTTCTTCCTATATCACAATACCTATCATACATTTTGGAACTCATTTACTCCTTAAGTTTCTCATACCATAGAAATGGTACAGTATTTACACATCTGTGACCTGTTTATTTCACTTATCAGTGTGTCCTCAAGGTATAGCCATTTGAGTATAAATGACTCAAATGTATCATTCTTTATGAATGAGGAATATTCTATTTCATATTTTAAAAACCTACATGTTCTTTATCCAGGCTTTTGATAATAGGCATGTTTATAGCTATGTAATATATTATTAATAATTCTTTCTACTATTTCATATCTGCAGAAAGTGCTCCTTTGTCAGTTATTTTCTCCTCAACTTCACTGGCTTGTACAAGTTAAGGTTTCTATTTGGATACCTTCATGCACTCATAGGCTTTTAGAAATGATTGGATTTTAAAGCTTATAGAGATGACTTACTGTTAGAAGTTGTGTTTTGTAGGAATACATAGGTCACTGGGGTCATGGCCTATAAAGGATTTCTCCCTCTCAGCTTCTTTTCCTTTGACTTCTCTCTGCTTCTTTCATATATAGCTAAAGTGCCGAACAAAATCAATATACATGAATGCTGTAATTATTTAAAAGGAATGCAAATGACAAGAAAAGAAGGGAAGGAAAGCAAAGAAAGAAATGTTAATAAAGTAGAACAAGAAAGAAATGGTACCCTGATGAAACCTGTGGAGTAAAATAATATCTTTAAATAAGCTGAAAATTAGAAAGAAAAAAAGGCAAAAAGAGAAAAACTGAATTAAAAATAACAACTAGATGTTTAAAAGATTAAAAAGTAAATAAATTCTAGAAAAAAATTGATTCAGGTAAAAGAATAAAAATGGTACATTGAAAAAAGAAAATATAAACATAGCTAGCAAATTTCAGGTATAAGTCTAGGAAAGTAATTTTGAAGGACATAAAAAATATCTTTTTTCTAGCAAAATATGAAGTACTGAAAGGATATGCTTTTTATTTTAAGGTAAAGGGAAAAAATCCAAAATCCATGACCATAGTTATTATTCCATGGAGTGTACTTGTACATAGGTTAAGGAAGAGCAGGTTGACCAGGGCCCTTCCTCATTGATCCTGACCTCAATATTGAGAGTCACCAAGGCATTGCTAGACCACATAACTCATGAGAATAGATTAGATCACCACCTCTAAGAATGATGAGAAGTCTCTAAAGTGTCCTTTTCAGTGAACATATCTACATTCTGCAAGATGTGGATCAGGGAAAAAAGCTGCAGCATTCAGTGTAAGCCACTGCTTCTGGGAGAATTTGACAAACACCTGAATAGAACAATACAATAATAGACAGAGATGGGGGCTGAGGATTTAGCTCAAGTGGTGCAGTATCTACCTTGCAAGCACAAGGGTCCAAGTTTGATTGCTGGTACAGGAGGAAAAAAAGATAGAGTTGGAGAATTAAACTGGCAAAATATTTTGAAGACAGAATTGACAGCACTTTCTGATTGACAGGAAGATGTGATCAAAGGAGAGACTGGTACTCAAAATTACTTGTAGCTGGAGTGTGGAAGAAAGGAAGAGTGAAAAGGAAGTTTATAGAGTGGTAATGGCAGCAAAAGTCTCAAATATTTCCCCAAAGTGTTATCTATTCAGAGCTACAGCTTTATGAAGGTGAGTAGATCATGGGCGCAGCAGTGCTCATCAGTGGATCAAGAATTGAATGAGTCAGTAGGAGTTGGGTCCAGTTGGAAAACGTGAATCACTTCTAATGTGCTTTTGACAGGATCTCTGTCTCTAACTCTGTCTCCCTCTCTTTCTCTGGCTTTGGCTCTTCCATCTCCCAATCTGCTCTGGCTCCCACGAGTTGACAGCTGTCTGCTTCCATGTCCTTTCAAGGCACAATTTCTGCTTTAGAGACAGCTAGTCATGAACTTGGCCTTCTCTAACTGTGAGTCAAGTAAACCCCTGCTCTGTTAAGTTGCAGGTTGTCTTAGTTACCTTCCTCATACAAAATATCTGAAACCCAAAGTTAAAGGAAAAAAAAAGTTAATTTTGACGGACACTTTGTAGAGGTTTAAATTCAAGGTTGTCTGTCTCCAAAGCAGTGACATAGTTCAAGAAACATTTCATTGTGAGTAGAAGGAAGGAGGCTGACAAAGGAGCAAGTGACAGAGGCAGCCCTAATCCTTCCTGTCTTTTATATGCTAGTAGCTCTTATATCCAGGTTAGGTCATTCATAATTCTAGGCCTGTACCATGACTCAATGCCAGCAGCACATCCTTAATCCCAGTTTCACACACCTTATATCCAGACACCTCTGAGAAGCACCCCCTGAACCACATGAATCTTGGAAAGGAGGGCTAGATAGAAGCTGTAACACAGGTATCCGCCATTTTTGCCTCCATGATAAGTGTGTAAAATGAAGAAGGATGAGAGAAGATCCTGAGAAATAGATAGATGCAAAACATATTGTTCTGATCCTCTGATAAATATCAAATGGTGCCTTGGTGAAACACCACCTGATACAGCCACTGAAAACAGGCTGGAAAAATCATAATTTATCTGTCCAAACATTCAAAGCAAAATAGTTTCAAAATTCTCAATTGTTTTTTTATAAGTGGCAATTTACATCCAGTAGAATTAAGGTTAGATGAGGAGCCAGGTGGTAGATGAAAGAAATCTACTGGAGCTCTCCCTCAGGTACAAGTTCAACAACTGTGCACACACCAGACTCTCAGCACAAAAATAAATGAAATTAGATGATAGACCACAGTGCCTGCTTTTAGAAAAACAAATGGAAAATACAGTGAAGAAGAGAACAAAGAAGGAATTTTTATCATCATTCAAATCTGAGTAGCCCATTATGAGAGTGTTGCCTTGCAGTTGGAGAAAAAAAAAAAGATGATTAGAAAGCCATGACCAGTTCTGCCACAGTGAAACCCAAGGCTAGGTAAATCTTCCACTACTGTTTCTGCCATGCCAGCACATGCAGATTGAGCCTTTGGAAGTCTATTGGGGCACAGAATAAAGGGATAGCCCCAACATACCTCTTCTTACTTCTAGTCTCATAGAAGTAAATCTCATAGCTAGAGTAGGACTCCAATCCTGGAGGAACAGGACAGAAAAGCTAGAACAAGGCTTTGTCACCAGCCCAAACCCTAGAGATACATCTTCTTCTATTTTGTCCCATTATTCTCAACAACTTCTACTTCATCAAGCAAGCTAGTTATTTCACATTAAGTTAATGTCTGTCTCATGGCTGTGGGAAATGAGATACAAAAATATGACTCCTCCATTTAAGTATACCTCCAAGAGTTGTTAAAAGTAGTTTCCCTTACATCTATCTGTATTTCATGAAAACTTGATCATACTTAACTGAAAGAGGGGCTGAATAATTTAATTTTCCTGTGAGGAGCCCAATAGCAAATTGGATTTTGATGGAGAATCATTTGCTTTATTTAAAATTAGAAATTTGCATTCTAAGGTGTATACACATAGTTTTGTAAGTTATGCTGAATTAGAACCTGCTCAGTAATGTTATCTTTGCAGGGAAGTATTTAGATTGAGATTTAATAAAGTGACATTTTTCATCCACAACTACCGTTGCCTGTTGACCTTCATGTCTCTGCCTCATGATTGTGACACATAAGCACATGCTTTTGCTTTTGCTTTTAGATTCCCTTAGCATAAAAACTGTGAAAGCCAAACACAGAAAAGCAAGAAATGGAGAAGAATAAATCAAGTGGAAAGATAAATAATAAAGTTTTTTTTTTTTTTCTGAAAGGAAGGAAAGTATAAGAGATGGCATGTTAAAGAAGTCAGAGAACATAAGAATGATTCCCCAAAGCCCAAATGATATATTAAAAGTAGGATTTTAATCGCATCAAATCCTTTTTAATCACAATGGCATTAAAAGTATTATATGCTATGAAAACATGAGTCTAGAAATGTCTCTAGAGAAAATGAAGTTATGTTTAAAAATATTGTGGCTAAACATTCTGCCAATCACCTTCCTATATTGATTTAGTTTAGTGCCCCCCAAACTTAATCAAAACGATCAAGTCAAATATGCACAAACAAAAATTTGCATAGCTCAGTTGAAGCCTACAAAAGACATCCAGGCAACTACATAAGGAAAAAAAAAAACAAAAAAAACCCCCACTAAAATTAACTTTATAGTCCTTGTTTGTAAGCTGTGTTCCTGATTACAAATATATTTTCATTCAAAGTGCATGAAATGTAAAAATAACCTTAAACAATGAGTCCTAGGCTGTTATGCAATGAAGTAAAGGGACGGTGCATTTTAATTTACATATAGTTTGAAGACAGCAATATCAGTTTAATTAGATTGTCCTCATATAAGAATGAGTGAAATATAACACAAAAATTTTTTCTTTTCAGAGAAGCATAACACATCTGAGTTTTTTTTCAATATCTCAACGTTGATATTCACGAGGAAGTCTCTTACATAGGCACAATAATTACAATTCTGTCATTTAAAAAAATTATAAATAAGGTGGGAACAAGATTTAATTAAAATCAGAGATTGTCTGCAATAAAATTTCTGAGAAGTAAACATTAAAATCGGACACACAGTTGAGAAAACAGCTGCACAAATAAACATTAACAATGAAAATTCTTGGGTAGAGAATATATATGAAAAGCTTAAAGGAAAATAGAAAGATTATCAAACAATGAAAGAAAATAAAGACATGAATCAACAGTCAGAGCTTCTATACCATACAGTACAAAATACTATATTCAGCTTAATCAAGCTTATCTCAGACAACTCTCCAATTTAAGACTAGTTAAAAATGCTTTGACCTTTGAGAAGTTTTATATTTTTTAATTGAAATCTTTATTGGTACATTACATATACACATCATGATTACACTCCACAACGGGGATTTGTACCAGTGTAAGATACAACTTAATTCTCATTTTTCCCATATACCTACTCACCCTACCATCCCTAAATATACATAAAATTTGTTTTCTTACTTTTTTGTTATAATCTCATTATTTCCCCCTTCATCCTGTTTTACTTTGAGTATTTTCTATTTCACAATATATAACACACAATTCTAGGACTCATTTACATCTTTATTTTCTCATACCAGAGAAAAGCTGTGATATTTACCTATCTGTGACCTACTTATCTCACTTATGAGAATATTCTCAAGGTATGTCCATTTAAGTAGAAATGATTCAAACTTATCATTTTTATGGCACAGTAATACTCCATTCTGTAGAAGAACCACAAATTTTTTATCCATTCTCCAGTTGATGGACACTTGGGTTGTTTCCAAGATGTAGCAATGACAAACTGAGCTGCTATAAACATGGGTGCACATATGTCACGTGATATGAGTCTTTTAATTTTTTTGTGTATATACCTAGCAGGGAGATGACAGGATCAAATGGGACCTCCAATCCTAGCTTTTTGAGAAATCTCCAAACTGATCTCCACAGGGGATGTAGGAGTCTACAGTCCCACCACAAGTAGAGAAGGGATCCTTCTCCACAGCCTCGCCAACATTTGTTGCTGGCTAATTCGGAAATCGCAGTCATTGTTTATGGTGTGAGATGAAATCTCAGTGTTGTTCTCATCTACATCTCTTGAATGACTAATGATGTTTAACATTTCTTCATATGCTTCTTAGCTGCTGTTACTTCTGCCTCTGAAAAATATCTGTTCATTTCAGATGCCCATTTTTGAACTGGGTCTTTAAATTTGGGTGGGCTGATTTTTTTTTTTTTTTTAGCTCTTTATATATTCTAGATAGTAACCCTTTCTCTGAGGAACAACTGGTAAAGATTTTTTCCCACATTGTTGGTTGCCTTTTTACTCTGTTGCTGGTTTCCTTTGCGTGCAGAAGCTTTTTAAAAGAATGAAGTCACATTTGCTGATTTCTTTTGCCAGTTCATGTGCTATAGAGGTTTGTTCAAGAAGTCTTTCCCTAAGCCAATGTCTTCAAGAGTTTTACCTAACCTGTTTTGCACAGATTTAATGTCTGTTTTAATATTTAAGTCTCTTATCCACTTCGATTTTAGCTTGGTACACGGGTGAAAGAGCTAGGTCTAACTTTAGTCTTTGGCAAGTTAAAGCCCAGTTTTTCCAGCACCGTTTTTTAAAGAGGCTATCTTTCCTCCATTGAGGATTTTTGGCTCCTTTGTCAAAGATGAGGTGGCTCAATGTGTCTGGAGTAGTTCCTGGATCTTCTAGTCTACTCTATAATTGATTCTAAGGTCTGCTACTTTGCCAGTACCAAGCAGTTTTTTATCATGGTGGCTTTATATTATAGTTTCAGGTTCAGAGTTGTAATACCTCCCACTATGTCCCTGTTGCTTAGAATTTCTTTTGCTATTCTAGGTCTTTTGTGATTCCAGATGAAAGTTTACATTTTTTTTTCTCTAGATTTGTGAAATATGCTGTTGAGATTTCAATCGGGATTGTGTAGAATCTGTATAGTAGTTTTGGGAGTATAGCCATTTTGACAATATTGGTTCTTCCTACCCAGGAGCAAGGTATGTCTTTCCATTTTTTTGATATCATCTTCCATCTCCTTTTTCTGAGTGCTATAGTTTTCAGAGTAGAGTTCTTTCACTTCCTTTGTTAGATTGACTCCTAGATATTTTATTTTTTGGTGTGCTATTGTGAAAGGGACTGACTCCCCAATTTCTATCTGAGTGGGTCTACTGTTTGTGTATACAAAGGCTATTGATTTGTGAATGTTGACCTTGTAACCAGTGTTTTAATTGAGTTTTTAGGATCCTCTAGATAGAGTATCATGTCTTCAGCAAATAATGACAATTTAACTTCTTCTTTTCCTATCTTTATTCCTTTTATTTCTTCCTCTTGCCTAATTGCTATGGCTAATATTTCAAGAACTATACTGAACAGAGGTGGTGAGAGAGGGCATCCTTGTCTTGTTCTGGATCTTAGTATGAAAGGTTTCAATTTTGGACCATTTAGTGTGATGCTGGCTGATAGTTTCTCATAGATAGCTTTTATTAGTTTGAGATAGAGACCATTTATTCTGATCTTCTGTAGCGTTTTGAATATAAATGGGTGTTGTATTTGACAAGCACTTTTTCCCCATCAATTGAGATGACCATATGGTTTTTGTCTTTGAGCCTGTTAATGTACTGTATAACATTTGACTTATGTATGTTGAACAATCCTTGCATCCCTGGGATGAATCCATCTTGGTCAGGGTGTATAATCTTTCTGATAATTCTCTGTATTCTGTTTGCCAGTATCTTACTGAGGATTTTTCATCAATGTTCATTAGGGATATTGGCCTATAGTTCTCTTTTTTGGTTGGGTCTTTCTCTGCTTTTGGAATCAGGGTAATGTTTGCTACCAGGAATGAGTTTGGGAGTACTATTTCCCTTTCAGTTTCATTAAAGAGTTTAAGAAGTAGAGGCACTAACTCTTCTCTAAAAGTTTTATAGAATTCAGCAGTAAAGCCATCACATCTAGGGCTTTTGTTGTTGGCAAGATTTTAATTAGATTTTCAGTTTTACAGATTGATATTGGGGTATTTAACATTTCTATGTCTTCTTTATTCAGCTTTGGGAGTTCGTATGTGTCTAGAAATCTATCCATTTCTTCTACATTTTCCATTTTGAAAGTATATATTTTCAAAATAGGTGTTTATTACCTTCTGTACTTCCTCTGGATAGGTAGTAATATCTCCACTCTCATTCCTTATAGCATAAATATTAGCCTTTTTCTTCCTTTGTTTAATAAGGTTGGCTAAGGGTCTATCAATTTTGGTTATCCTTTCAAAGAACCAACTTTTCAATTCACTTATTTTTTGAAGCATTCTCTTGGCTTCTATTGCATTAATTTCTGCCCTAATCCTTGTAATTTCTTGCCTAGTGTGAGCTTTGGGTTTGTTTTTCTCCTCTCTTTCTAGTCACTTGAGGTTCAGCATTGAATTATTTGAGCTTGCTCCATTTTCCGGATGTAGGCCTTCACTGCTATGAATTTTCCTGTTAAAACTGCTTTCATTGTGTCCCATAAATTTCTCTATGTTGTACTGGGGTTATCGTTTAGTTGTAAGAACTGTTCAATTTCTTCTCTAATTTTTTCTGTGACCCATTGGTTAGTCAGCAGAGTGTTGTTCAGTTTCCATGTGTTTGTGAGGAACCTGGGGTTTCCTTTGCTATTCAGCTCCAATTTCAGGGCACTATGGTCCAACAGTATACAAGGAATAACTTCAATCCCTTATATTTGCTTAAGCCTGTTCTATGCATGAGCATATGGTCTATTTTGGACAATGATCCATGGACAGCTGAGAAGAATGTAAATTGTGACTTTGTGAGGTGAAATATTCTGTAGGCATCTATTAAGCCCATTTGCTAAAGAGTATGGTTTAGCTCAAGTATTTCCTTATTGACTTTTCGTCCAGTCAATCTATCTCTTTGTGGCAGTGAAGTTTTTTGCCACTATCTCTGAATAGTTTTTTGATGTCTTTAGCATTGTCTCCTGCTTCCTTGATGACTCCAATCAATCCTATGTTATTCTTCTTTGAATCATCCAGGAGCTGTTGGATTGATTTTTCATTACCCATTGCTTTTTTCCATAGATTATGGCTTTCCTGTTCATTGGTTGAGATCCTGTCTTCTAGGTCTGAAATTCGGTCTTCTGCCATATTTAATCTATTGCATAAACTTTCACTTTCTTAATTTTCTGGACTTCTGCTTGTAGGTGTTTAAAAGGTTCCATTGCTTTTGCTACCTTGGATTCTATCAACTCAATGATTTTATCTTTAGCTTTATTAATCATCGTATCGACTGTGTCCAATATCTCTGCTTTCACCTCAGAGATCAGTTCTAATTCCCATTTTACTACATCTGCTTTGGTTACCATTTCCAAAAACCCTGGAGACTGGCCTTCAAACTTCTCTATTTCCCTTCTCCCTGTGTTACCTTGATGTGAGGATCTTTGTATCTGAGCCTTTGAATGTTTCCTCATCTCTTAATTTTTATCCTTGTTGTTGTTTTTAGCTTTGCTCCTGCCCTGTTTTCTGGAAATGTTTGTTGTAAGTGTCTTTCCTCCTAATAGTTAAGAAGCTTAAAATATCAGTGTTTCCTGGGTTGTTCTTTACAGTCTGTACTGGGACCTAGAGAAAAACCCCTAGTTCTGGTACACCATATGAGGCACTCAAACCATAAGGTCAGAACACCTTCTCCAGTCTGCTTTAGAGGCAGGAAGGCTCTGGCTCCTCCACTGCTACAATGGTGCTGCCTGAGGTTCCAATGAGCCCACCTGCTCACCAATACAGAGTCCCTGGGCTTGCTTATGCAGTTGGCCTGGAGGCCAGCAGGCTGCAGGCCCTGTGCAGCTGCAATGGTACTGGCTAACATTCGAACAGGCCCACCTACTTAACAATACAGAGTCCCTGGATGTGCTTCTGCAGTTGATGTGCAGAAAGTCAGACTCTGGCCTTCCGTGGCTGAGAGGAGCTGACTGGTGCTTTCCCTGCTCTGCCCTCTGTTATATTCAGTCCCATTTCACTCTTCTTGGGGGGGCCTGGAGGCCAGAAGGCACCAACCCCGGCGCTACTGCAGTGGAGCCAAACACCGCCTCCACAGCGCTGCCCGCTGTTATACTCAGTCCCTGGGCTGTCTTCTGGGGTGAGCTTGGAGGCCAGCAAGCTCCAACTCTGGCGCAAAAGCAATGGTGCTGACCATCGCCTCTGCAGTCCTTCCCACTGTTATGCTCAGTCCCTGGGCACTCTTCCAGGGTGGGCCTGGAGGCCAGGAAGCTCCAACTCTGATGTAGATGCAATGGCCCCAAATGCCGCCTCCAACACGTCTCCATGGCGCTGCCCACTGCTCCACTCCAAATCTTGTCTTTTGTACATCCACTCTGAGCAGTGTTTGAGGAACTCTATGAGCTAATATTTTCAAATGTCTGAACTGAGTAGCTTTAAAAATATTTTATAAAATCTTTATTTCATACTCACAAAAAGAGCAAGTCATGTGATATGTATATGTTAAAAGGTGATTAAAAGGCTGAGAAAAATAATTTAATGCAGAAGAAAATATGCTTTAAACAAAGGAACATTATTAATACAATGAGTGGAAGGTGAAGTAATAGAAGAAGTTCAATTTGAGTTAAATAATATCAAGGAAATTTTAGCAGCCATAATTCTACATTTAATGTCAGTATTTCTTAATACTCTGCTTTTCACAAGACATACATAGACACCTATTTTCTTGGAGAACCTCAGGCCCAAAACTTTCAAGGTCCTCATCTCTAAAATCTTTCTTCATTTTATTCTGGCTTAATTCCTAAAATTTAATCATACCTCCATTTACACAGATGAAAACATGTTTATGTGTGGCAGAAAAGAAACACTTAGACATTTAAGATAACCTAGAATGATTACTCAGTTTACATAAGCCCTAAAATAATTTGATTCACATTTTGATTAATAAAAGGAAAATCATTTTCTAACATTTCTCATGTTGTACAATTATATTATTGTCTGATTTAACAATTTTGGTATTATAATACAGATCACCCAAGAACATTGACATTACTGAATTTAATATCTGTAACCCCAGCAAGTCTCTGTGGATCCACAGATCCATGGCTTACAGCAAGCTAAAATTTTGCTGATGCGGCCATGTAAATATGCTGATTGTGAGCAGAAATATTTCTGCAAAGTCTTTGGTAAGTCAAAAATAAAATCCAATGAATCTTTTCAAAATCATACAATTTTGTCTGTCTAATCTTATTTAAGTGTCTAATGTTATGAGATAATTTATATTGGCAATATGTCTAGTGATATTACTTAATTAACCAAATTATATATGTAGGCATATCACCTACACTAAAGCCTAATTCCTTCTCATTCATGATATAAATTAATAGACCTCTATGTGATCAATAAATTCACCTGTGGGACCTATGATTTGTACTCTTTTAATTGTAAAATATGCCAACAAATTCCAAACAGAACCAAGAGATGGAGGGGTAAGGGAGGAAAACTTGAGAAGGGGATAGTAAAAGAAAATATGAGGAGCTGTTTATGAGTACAGCTCCCTATAGTGAATGTAACGATTAGCACAGAAAACATGTCTAATAACAACAAATACGAAGATAAAATACTCCATGTTGTGTTCCCCTGAGAAGACTGAGAAGAAAATAAATTTGCATTTGCTTACATGTTTTTGATAAAATACATATAGAAAGTAAATCATAGAAATTTCCCACTCATGCAAATTAAATGATAGTTAAACCAAAAAAGTATTTATTGAATCTAAGCGTTAACTTTTGCATATGCAGGAAATCAAAATATCCTTGAATTCAATAAAATGCAGAATCTCTAGAACCCAACTGAGTTTGGTTCTACACTTAATCTGTGACCTTAGGCAAATTATTTAACATCTCTGGATCTTTTTCTCATAGATAATAATAGACATGAGCTGATATGTTCCTATGGTGCAGATTAAATGAGAAAATACTGAGAATGGTGCTTAGCACATTATAAATGACTTTAAAAAACACTCATTAAATTTTATATTTCCTATGTTAACTCTGTTTACAGTGATCTAATTTATAAAGTTTAGGACAAATCTAGTCATTTTCACACACACCAGTGTCCTAGGATAGTGTTTATTTTTCTTCCATCAGTATAAATCTTCACTCAAGTGACTGACAGGCATCCATTTGTCCCCCTTGTAGATGAGGCAAAGAAGCAGTATGTTTTAGTTACAGCAATAGTTACAACCAGAGGAAGGAAGCAGAAAGGCAGATAAAAGAGATAAAGAGGATTACACAGTGAAAAAAAAGTGGCAGGTAATAGATTCTCAACTCAATGGAATAGAATGATGTGATTATACAACATATATAGATGAATAAATGAAAGATAGAGCAACAGACAGAGATACATAATAGATGATGTATGATTTTTCTGGGGGGAAATGAGCCCAATAATAAGTAAATTAACTTAGTGAAAATAATATTGATGTATTTAAAATTTGTCCCAAACATAAATGTTTTATGCAGAAGCTTGTTCTGCATATGCAGAACAGAACATACAGTTTAGAAAATAATTTTAGCTTCTAATTTGCACTATATTGCAATATGATACTATTTGCTTAATTATGTTGGCTCTGCACTTAGGAACTAAATAGTTCTGATTCAATAAGCCATTTGTGCAGCTATGGAAAATGAATACAGTGTGAAGGATTTGTCTCTTATTTCCTCATCCCCTTCTGACTTTCCTTTGTTTATTACTGACATGTGTAGCTTTTATTCAGCAGTAGACTCCTGAAATGCAAGAAGGAGTTCAAACTAATAATAACTCAATAATAACTCAACAATATGACCCTGCTTTAACTATTTCAAGCTCTCTGGGTACTGAAATGTTTATAAGTATTATTATTTTTTTTTAGGTTTTTTTTTTTTTTTTTTTTTTTTTTTTTTTTTTTTTTTGAGACAGGGTCTCACTTTGTAGTTCATGCTGGCCCTGAGATCAGCCTCAAACCCACATCACAGAAATCCTCCTGCCTCTGCCTCCTGAGTGCTGGGATTATAGGCATAAGTCACCACACCCAGCACTGTGGTATGTGGTACTGATTGCTGCTGGGGTGAGTCTCAACGCCCAGTATGGTATGTGGTTAACCAGGGATCAAACCCAGGTCCTTGCACTTGCAAGACAGGCGCCAGAACCACTGAGCCAAATTCCCTGCCCCTATAAGTAGTATTATTTTAAATATTAAAAATAAATGCTGCATAGGTATAAAATACTTAAAATGCAGTATAAAATAGATCTATCTATGAGATAGAAAAACTCTGCACATAACATTACAATAAGAACCTTAATTCTTGAGAAAGAATATAACAAGTGCTTTAAAATATTTTGAAAAGTAATTTCTTTCATGACAGTCTTCATTTCTCATTTTATAAGTTACACAAGACTGGACAGGACAAAAAAAATAATTGCTGCTTAAAAGTTTGTTTGTATGCACTGCATTCATCATTCTTCAATAGTACTAACTATATCCTCACAATGTATTTTTATACAATCACATATCATTTGTCATTTGGTCATAAAAAATCATCACCCATGATTTACTCATGTGTGTGTGTGACTCTTCCTATGCACTTACACATCTATTTGATAAATATGTATTGTGTGCTAATCAGAGTACCAGATGTTTACAGTGCCAAATATTCTTCATAACAGATTTTATTATCAATGAAATGAAGCAGGAAATGAACATCTGCAAAGAAAATATTGTTAATGGCCTAAATAAGCTCACTGAATGCAATGAGGACACAGTTCAAAGAATGGTTGGCTGGGGCTAGGGATTTAGCTCAGTGGTTCCGGCGCCTGTCTTGCAAGCACAAGGACCCGGGTTTTGGTAACCACATGCAATACTGGGTGTGGAGACTCACCCCAGCACCAATCAGTACCATGTACCACAGTGCCAGGTGTGGTGGCTCACGCCTGTAATCCCAGCACTCTTGAGACAGAGGCAGGAGGATTGCTGTGATGTGAGTTTGAGGCTGAGCTCAGGGCCAGCCTGAACTACAAAGTGAGGCCCTGTCTCAAAAAAAAAAAAAAAAAGAATGATTGGTTTTACAGATGTGTGAGCAGAGATCAGTGTCATAAATGGTACATGCTGTAATCTGATAATGTCTCTAAATTACAGGAACAAATGGTTTCTGTTGTGCAAACTGTAGCATACTTAAAAGCATGTACTGTTGTTGTAACTAAAAGACTAAGTTTGAAATAGAAATGATCAATTTGAATATTTTTTGTGCATGAAGATGACAAAGTATCCTAAGAATGGGGAGGCAAGTGTGTCAATTAACCTGATTGGTTAGCTTGTGAAATTCTTGGGATACTGGTAAAGTACACTTATGGTCATACCTGGGTGGCTTATAGGTATATGAGACTGTATCTGGTGTTTGTCTCTTCCTCTTGTCCCTTTGTCTGCTTCATGGTTTCCTTCTTGTTTGTCCCAGTTGAAAGTACTTGGTTTATTTTTAATAGCACTATCTCTTTGTCAACTTTTTCTTTCATCTTAGCTTTACTTGTGCTTCCTTTTTAGCAAAACTAGAAGTTTCTAAAGACCTTTCTGATGCTTTTGCTTCTGATTCTCATTATAAATCTAGCTAAAAGCATGCAGCAGTATCCATGCGATGTGCCAAAAAGGACTACCTAGAAGTTTCCTCTGCCAAGTCAATTAGGCCCTCACCTTTAAATCCAGCCTAATATGGTTTCTTGGAGTGGAAAAATATGAACGAATCCTTTGCCACAGTGTAACATTCAGAGCATCTTTTCCAATTCCCAATGCAGTCCTCATTTTCAACTGAAAACTTCTGAGACCAGCTTTTACTGTTTTTTTTGTTTTGTTTTGTTTTTTGTTTTGTTTTATTTTGAGACAGAGTCTCTTTGTGGTTCAGGCTGGCCCTGAGCTCAGCCTTCAACTCACATCACAGCAATCCTCCTGCCTCTGCCTCAAGAGTGCTGGGATTACAGGCGTGAGCCAACATGATCAGCACTGTGGTATGTGGTGCTGGTTGCTGCTGGGCGTGAGTCTCCATGCCCAGTATTGTTATATGGTTGCCAGGGAATCAAACCCAGGTTCTTGTGCTAGCAAGACAGGTGTCGGAACCACTGAGCTAACTCCCCAGCCCCCATTTGGCTTTTACTGTTTACTTTCCTATCATATTCCGATCTGGGACATGAAGAGAATCATCTATCAAGCTTTGCTTAAGACATCCAAGATTTTCTCTCTTCCACTTCTCCAAAGTTTCTGAAGTCTCCTTGTACACTAATTCTAAAGGCTTCTAAACTACTTGGTCTTATATAGAGAAATCAACAACTCCATGGCATATCAGAATTTAGCAAGATTCCATCCATTTCAGGTTCATTTGTGGGGAAATGTAAACTTTTCATTAGAACAAGAACTCTGGGAATCTATTTGTGGAACACCTGCTTGGAAAATTATTTCCGTTGAATTCATTTAACTCTACACATTCATATGGGTACTGGGAAGGCACTGAAACCATGGTCAAAGAGTCTGGGCTATTGCTTGAGGTGGCAACAGACTTTGGCCTGATTCATATGATGCTTCTTGTGTAGGCAGGCAGAATGTAAGACTTATGAGGTGATGGATTCCTCAAACTAGATGGCAGAATAAAGGATAGAAGGCCAGGAGAAATGGTGTGGCAGGCCAGGAGCCTTAGAGTTGGCGACATGCAAAACTAAGAAAGTGAAGCCAAAGATGCAATTAAGATCCTCAAAATGATCTATGCAAAGAACATGGAATATCTAATGAGGAAAGACGCATGAGGCAAGAACCAGGTCAACAGAGAAGCCACATAGACTGCATTTACCAAATGCAAGTATGTCAGTCCTAGCCTTTGAAAGTCCACATCACAGCACCATGTGATGCCAGACACCAGGAACAGATCTATAGAATTTACTATTTTGCCTAGATTTTAGTCTTGTTTAGTGCACCCTTCTTATTTCCCTTTTCCTCTTTTTTTTTTTTTTTTTTTTTTTGGAATGGAAATGTTTGCTTTATGTCATTGTATATTGGGAAAAATAACTTGTTTTGGAATTTTACAGGAATTCAAAGCTAATGATTGTTTTAGTTTCAGAAGAAAGTTTGGAAATGAACTTTTCAGAGTGTTGTAACTGCTTAAAGTTTTGGGGAAGGAATGAGTATATTTTCAATTGTATATAGGATAATTACATCATGCAGGTGAAATTATGGCATTGGCATTGTCCTTGCTTAGAGAACAAATATAGTTTCAGTAGATATGTTTCTATGCCAATTTTAACAGAGTGGAATTTGATGCATAATCTTGTTAATATGGTTGGCTTAAAGATTGACTTAGAAGATTCATGAGACATATTTCACTGCAGCTGGGTAGGTCATGGAGACGAGTCTGGAAATACACACAATTTCTAGCCCTTTCCTCTTTGACATTCTTTTCCTGTTTTCTGATTTCTGGGTACCAAGAGGTGATGCACCCTTCCTATATCCTTCTGTGATATCTGTGCCCTGGAACCAGACAAACAGAATAAAATGCTGAAAAGATGAGCACATCAAACTTATCTCCCTGGGCATGGTGGGTGTCAAGCATTTCATTCCAACAAGAGAAAATACAGTCAATATAACAAGAAAAAGACCATTGTACCAAAGTCTCTTTGTAAACCTAAACCTGAGCATCATTTTGTTCTTCCTGGGTGCTAGGTTTTGTTCCTATGTTCTAAACATGTCAACCCCAAGAACACCATAAAAATCTAAATGCTATAAAGACCTGAATCCAGAATTGAGGTATACAATGATGAAACTTTTAGGTTTTTTTCCCCCAGATATCCATCAGTGGAATGCTGCAACCAGTTGACTGCCAACATTTAAGAATGAGCATTTGTGAATTAGTCTGCTGGACCCATGGATTTTGACATTTAAACATCCCCTATAGATGCTGAGGGATGATTTTACGAGCTATTTGGGAGTAGATCTTTCTCTTTCATAGTCCCTACTTAACATATTGTGTACCACAACATCTAAAATTGGTCTCAGAGGGATATTTACACCAGGTTTCATTGTAAATTTATATAATAGGTTTGCTTTATTAATAAGTGAGTGAATGAAAAAAAATGAACATTCCTTAAATACTTTTATTGCTATTTAATAATGGAAACTGTTGAAAATTTTAGAAAAACATTTCAGGTTTACCAGTAATATGATACACAATATCAGCTCACTTTTTTCTTCACCAGATTTATATGCTCAGAATTCCACTGGAAAGTATATTCCTTGCCTTTTCTTTTAACACTCATCATTAAGATCAACCTGAAGTAGGACAGGGATAGAAGAGATAAAGAGAGCCAAATAGAGACAGAAAGTGACAGAAACACAGACATTTATGTCATGCAATTTCTTTTTAAGTGACCAATGCTTCAAAAAATCAAATGTGTTGGTAGTTCACAGTTGCAGTCCCAGCACTTGGGAGGCTGAGGTAGGAGGATCATAGTGAGCTCAGAACTAGGATTCCCTGTGTAGTTAGACCATATCTCAACATAAAACAACAACAACAACAAAATCTTATTCCATATTCTCCTCTACCTAAACTGCATATTTTCATGTATAAAAATAGTTTCATTAGGAGAAAAACCAAGAGAAATTTTTCAGATTTCTTTCAAAATGTAAACTTTGCAAATATTTCTCAGACCAGTATCCACAATGACTGCATGTCATGAGTCTGGTCTGACAAGATTGAACTTAGCCAAAAGCTCCAAAATTAGTAACAATACTTTTTAAAATTTTTCTCAAAGCAATGAATCAATTAGAAATAGTTAGAACTAAACTTAATAATGACATTTTTACAATAAAAATTAAAAATTAAACCTGTGAGTTTTCAGAAAGTTTGAGACATTCAGAGATATTTTTACATTCTAATAGATGCATATAAACTGAGTAAAAGGGCCTATGCATAATAAAAATATGAGGATTAAGCTTTGAAATGACTGTACATTTACTTGTAGATAAATCAAGCAGAAAGACATAATTTGGTTTCCATTTTTATAAAAGTTTGCCAATTAAATTTTCCATGCATTAATTTAAAACTTTGTCTTGTATTAAAAATAACAATATTAGATATGTCTTAGTAGAAGAATAAAAACCAATTATGTCAAATTAAAGTAATATTCCTTTGATGTAAGATTTTGAAAGGGACCCCTGGGCTTTTTTATCATGATATGCTTTAATGGCAGTCTAAATTGTTCATTATTTGGAAAATGAAAGAGATCCCATGGCTTGTTAAATATATATTTTAAATGAATTCTGCTAACTACTCTGTCAATATCATCAAGGGGGTCCTATGTCCTGAAGCATTTACCAGAAATCAAGATGTTAATATTAAAGAGCACAGTCCTTAAGAAGGAAGGCAAATCATTTCATTTTCTAAATTCACATTTACTTATTATACCATAGGCTGGGTATGAGAATCAGTACCATAAAACTTTGACACTCCATTTTCTGATTTCAGAGAAATCAGTGGTGAATTCAAAACTATCTCTGTGATAGACTCCAGAGTGTAAGGTTCTTGGACAGAGAGAAGCATTCTTGAAATATAATTAAAGAAGAAAAAAGTGTATTCTATTGGTATACAGAACAGGTGTAATTTCCTTTTCTGTAGGCTTCATCTATCTGAGTAGGATAAATCTCATCTAGCACTTCATTTTAAAAATACAACAAAATTAAATTTATTTGCAATTATTGTTAAATATAAAGGCATTAATTTTATTTCCTTAAGCTCTGTATATAAATGCACAATTACTGTAAAGGACCACTATTTCAACATGTTTACCCTCAGAGTCATGTGTAGCCTCCAAATTTTTATAAGCATGGCATTCCAAACAACCACAACTAAATCATGAATCTTATAACCTACTTGTGATCTCTCATTTGAGACATTTTCAGTTAGAAAATTTAGCACTAACAATCAAATTTTCACCCAGAGATGTAAGATGAGATACATGGTAGACAAAGCAATAGATAGATACATGGTAGACAAAAATGCATTGTATGACATGACAGTATTTAACATGAATGTCTACAAATTCAGTCACTTCTGGTAGGGCTCTAGGCTTACAAAAACCTTTGAACTGGCTTTGGACACTGATTAACTTACCACAGATTTTCTGTTTCATCAATTTATAAAAGATAGCAGGTTGCTATATAAAATATGTTTCATATGGGCCAGGGTTCAAGGACAAAACATACATATGACAAAATTTCTAAACTGTGAATAAATTATTGGAAGAGTACTATCTTTTCAATCACAACTAAAGAAATCGCTTTATTTTCTACAAAGCAAACTTAGAATTGAGGTTCTGCATTTTGAAACAGCCATTGAATTTAAGAGTATGAGAATTAATGAGGTTATAAGCAGTTAACACATGGCCTTTGTGAAATTAAAGGATGTTTATACTGAAAACGTAATGGACTTTCTTTGAAAAAGCCAAAGACCTAATTCATTTCATTAAGAAGAACACATTGGAGACAGTCAGGGAGTCTCACTGAAAATGGAAAATGGGGTATTTCTCTATATAGAAAGTAATTATTACCTGAAAAATCCTTCCTGGTTCTCCATTTCTCTTATGATGAGTGGTTTATATTTTAAAAGTGAATCAATAGTCTGATTCTTAGTTTTCCTGAAATGATTAACAGATATACTCATCCATATACACATGCAATCTCTAAAATTACCCCACAAAGCAAGGTTAAGCAGTGTTTACTCAACAAGCAGGAGTAAATACAGCATTTGAGGATTTCACTGTTTGTGGTGACACAGAGGTGGTTGGGAATAGATGTTAGGCCTATAAAAAGCTGACTTGGTTAAAATGAAAAATAGCATCATCAAAAGAGAGCAGTAAACATGGTCAAAAGCTCAGGACAACAGTATTTTTCACATATCCTTGGACTATTTAGTTCAGTTAAATTTATGAACTCTAAAACACATTTTAAAAAATTGATTCCTGTTCTTACACATTTTTTTTTCATTTTGACCAATAGTTGATGATGCAATATTTTTTATTGTCCTTAAAAACTATCCAAGCTAACCAATAAAAAAGCATTGGGTCATCAATGATATATTCTGATTATTTGCTAAATAGAAAATGTCCTTAAAATAAAATTGTTGATATGATCCTTATTTCCTGTTTTGTTTTCTATGTGTAGGGTGTTACAAAGATGCAAAATGGAAGTGACTTCTTCTAGATTAGGGTCAACACACCAAAGCTTTTCTCTCCTATTTCATATTACAGTATCCTTTAAAGAAACCATTAACATACTCTTAAATAGTCACTTTAACACACTATATTGTGTTATTATTGAGTGTATATTTTTCCGAATTTTTCTTCCATACATACCTATATAACTGCATAGACTATGTGAAGAAATTATTTATTATCAAGGATTAGATCTCCAGATTCTTTAAAAGTTCTTATATTACTTATCTTATTTAAAGGTTATCACTTGAGTGTTACCAATGATTTGATTTTGAACTTATCAGAATGGTGGGAGATATTTCTAAGTCTGTTTGGCACTTATTATGGAAACTTGAAAAATACATTTATGAACGTTGCCTCAGAGGTTATAAACAGAAATTTGAAAAAAATCTAAAATGACCTGACTTTTTATTAGTTTAATAACAAACTAATTTAAATCTGTCTCCTAACAAGTAATATTTACTGAGGATATATATATATATATATATATATATATATATATGTATATATATATATGGCTATATGACTGTCCTCAGTGGAATTTCAACCTAAAACACACCTGTAAACTTACAGTTGATTGAATTATAAAAAGTAGAGGGCAGAAGCCAAAAGAAAAGTGATTGGTCACAAATTTGCCCTTTAGTTTCTCAAGCCACAATTTATAAAAATGAAGTCCTTTGAGAGAAGCTACCAACAAGAGTATCATGCCTAATTCCCAGCTTGGTCTTAGAAAAGTAAATGGTAGTAAAAATGATAAAATAATTATTTCACACCCTTAAAATACCAACAATTTGCTAGATATTCAAATTATCTTCATTCAGTTAATCTTCATAACAATTTTACCAGGTAGATATTAATTATTAACTGTTTTACAAAAGAAAAGAAAGAGATCATTTATTTTAGGACTTAAGAGTTAAAAGGGAGTAGATGGAGTGAGAGAGGTCCATTATTGAATGAACTGCATAGTAGTGGAATGTATATGTATTTCAACTTACCTGATGAAATGGTAGCTTTGGCTACAGGTTACATTTACACAAAAATCTCCTAAGAGAAGATTGACCCTGAAGCTGTAGGCCTTCAGGTATGACCAGCTTGTCTTAGGAGCTTTGGCATTAGGTAGGGGAGAAGCAATTCTGATCCCATCAAAAGATTTATTAGTCAGATTTGTTTCCCAGTTTGGACCCAAAAGAAATTGAAATTTGTGCCAGAGATTAAAGTTTAATTAAAACTGATAGCTCTTTCATTATAAGAACTGTAAGGCCTTGACACAACACAGGTAGGGACAATGCTAGTAAAATATATGATGCAGAAATCATAGTATAAGGAATTTAATCACTTCACTTCAGAAAATATAGTTTCCTCAAAAAATTCAAGTCAATCTGAATTTTCCAAAGTCGTGTTCATTGTGAGTTGTGTTTTGTCTATTACTTTGGAAGAGCTCTAGAGATGACGTTACTAAACTGAACTAAATCCTCTATTGAATACACATGTCTGACAGTAGCGCAGAAATGAACTTAAAAATAAAACCATGGGGTGGTTTCTTAAAATGTCCAATAGTCATGTAACAATCATCCTGAGTTGTATTTTATTGTGATAAATGTAAATTTATATTCATATAGAAGCATATTCACCAATGTTTAAAATCACTCTATAAACATCGCAAAGTCAAAAAACCTAAATATCCTTTAGCAGGTAAATAGAAGCATATATTCTGTGTCATAATGATTCCATGGATACTACGTAATAACAAAAAAATAGACTATGGATACTCATAACTTTAATGAGTCTCAAAGATGTTATGCTGAGTGAAAAAATAGTTTCAAAATGTTACTATAGAGTTACATTTTTCTAACATTCCTCAAAAGACATTATCTTCATAATAGACAAAAGATAGGTGATTATAATAGAATATAGGTTGGAGAGTCCATGACTATAAAGAAAAGCATGGGAGACATTTTTACAATGATAGAAGCCTTTTGTGTGCCCATTGTAATGGCAGTTCATAAGAACTGTAGCTTTGACCTTGAGTATGTACCAATAGCCTATGTATTAAAAGCTTGGCATTATTGGGAGGTGGCATTTTTAAGAAGCAGAGCCCTGGTGAAAGTTCACTGAGAGTGCTTCCTTATTCCTTCCTCATGCTTTGTCATTTTTGCTCACCACGTGAGCATTTTTGTGCAACATATACTCTAAGCTATTGTCATGCCTCATCACACCAAGGAACCAAAAGTAGTGGAACTAAAAAACCACAAGCTAGAACTTCTAGAACTGCTACTAAAACACATTTTTTTCTCTTTAAAAATTGATTACACCAACTATTTGTTATAGTGACAAGAAGCTGTCTAACAGTATACCACAGGAAGAATGATAAATTTACTAAGATATGATTTTTTAAATAATATACAAAAATATCAATCAATGACTTCAGCATTCAGGCTGTGATTTCAGCAGAACTGTTAACTTTCAAATTAACATTTTTAGAAATCTTTGAGACTGACAGAGAGAGGAGGAAGAGAGAAATAATTATAAATTATATATTTCAGCATCCTCTATGAGGCAGTCAGATATTTAAAAAGAACAGGAAAAAATAAACATAATTACTAATGCTCTTGAAGAGCAGACATCCCTCATTTGACTTCAGTTCAACAAATACAGTGAAGTTTTAAGTTCTTACTGCACACTTTATTTCTGAATGGCACTGGAAAATTTAGAAAGTGTGGGAATTCACTTTGGTACATTTAGTTCAGTGGAGATGTAAATAAGGAAATAGACTCCACTGGGCCCCTGAGGCAACAGGGAGTTCAGCAGACTCAATGCTAGAACTTGTCTTCAAGATTCCTTGGCTAAATTCTTGTGCTAAATTCTGTGAGGGATACAGAACTCATGAGATTTCACATTTTTGGAGATGTAGTTCTTTTGCTTTTTTTGCCTTATGGGCTTAGGAGCAACATGGATGTCAAAGAGCACACATACTACCAACCTGTATGCTTGACCATGGCTCACCCATCTACATAGTAGGTGTTCAAGAAGAATGAAATATAAAGTAGGCATAGAAGAAAACTTTATTTTAGGATTTATTTTTCCTATTAAAATATTCATTCTGATTTTTAATTCTTTTACTCTCCCTTACTGCTTTTTACAGTCATTTATGTTTTTAGAAAAATCATCCATCTATAAACACAACTTTATCTGTTTATAACCTCAGAAAATTAATTTCATTAATTTTATAGTCTTTTAAAAGAAACTATATTCCTACCCTTATTTAGATACAATTATATAAAGATTTCAAAGCAATTTTGAGAAACTGTGAAATCTTTATATAATTGTATCTAAATAAGGGTAGGAATATAGTTTCTTTTAAAAGAATATCAATCAGAGAGAAACTTCAAGGCTTTCATGAGTTTATTAGTTTTCATCACTTAAATTTGTTATGGGCCTTGCCTCTCCATTTGAGGTGGAAATTATGATTTAGTTTTTCTATTTCCCCACACTCCTCATGTCATTCTTTGTCCTTGGTGCTCATGATGGAAAATTAAACCATTCTCTCAGAAGCTCATTTAAATGCATGACTAGAGGACAAGCAAGTACCCCAAAACCTACATAATAAATCCAGGATTGACAAACAGAATCACTTTGGCTGATCGCACATTTATTTTTCATCTAGTCTTTATTTCCAACACACTTTGGTCATGCAGCTACACCTGTGTGCTCTCACATGCTCTTCCTCATCTGCCAAGAAAGACAATGAAAGAGCATCAGAAGCCCAGGGTCCTCTCTCACAAGTGGAGAGTTTAGGCTGTCGGGTGTGCTGTGTGCTTTTTGAGAGCAAACCAGAGAAGCTTTAAAGGAAAAGAAATACTTGATTTTCTCCATTACTAACCATGCCATTTATTATATTAAGGCCACTCATACTGACTTTTTTTTTTTTCCAGTTATCGTTATCTCAGGTGAGAAAGAACTTGGGCCACATTTTTTTAAATTTCCTTTGGGGATTAAAAATGTATGGATTGGGGCCGGGGAGTTAGCTCAGTGGTTCCGGCGCCTGTCTCGCAAGCGCAAGGACCCCGGGTTCGATTCCCCGGTAACCACATAACAATACTGGGTGTGGAGACCCACACCCAGCAGCAACCAGTACCACATACCACAGTGCCGGGCGTGGTGGCCCACGCCTGTCATCCCAGCACTTGGGAGGCAGAGGCAGGAGGATTGTGATGTGAGTTTGAGGCTAAGCTTAGGGCCAGCCTGAACCACAAAGCGAGATCCTGTCTCCAAAAAAAAAAAAAAAAAAAAAAAAAAAGTATGGATTAATGTGAGTTTTAACAGAAACATTTTTCAAAATGGGTGAATTACTTTGAAAATAAAGGCATACTTAGCGTTGTCAATAACTAAACATTCAAGAATTTAAGGCAGCATCTTTCATGCTGGGAACACTTGTTTTCATTTGCTACTATTAATTTATGCTCTTCGTGTGAGCATTAGCATGAGAGAATCTATCATCTAACTATGTGAGTTTCCTCGTAGGAGTGTAAATGGCAAGTTTCTACTTGTTCTTGAGCAGAAAAGAGTTGATGAGCTGTGCAAAAGCTGGCGGATAGGGTACCAGGCAAGATGAATAGTGGTTTTCCACTCCAGTGACTGAAAAAGTATTTTTCTATTTTTCACCCTACCTTGCTTTAAAGTTTTAACAGTCCTTACTTTTAGCAAGCTGTAAGTGGATACAGCAACCCTAGTCAATCATTTAATAGGAAGCACTCCCTAGATCCCCAAAGTTTTGAAAACTTCATCTAGCCGTACTCTCTCCACGCCGCCTCCTAGGTCTCCAGACCTTGGCCGTGACAGCACGAACAGTGCTCCGAAGTTATTTTCTGCGGGTGAGGAAAACTTGCTCAGCCGCTCACTGCTGGAACCGCGCTCATGCTGCGCTTTCTACAAAGAAAGCTGTCAGTTTTCCCATCATAAGATCTTGATATTTGAGCTGTTTGTAAACAAAGCCTCTGCTTTCAAAACTGTTTCCTCGAAGCTGTAGGTATTAACTGACACACTTCATAAGTTCAGAGCAGCCAAATAATGGCAAATACAGATATTTCCTTTTTCTTTTTCTTAAAGCAAGGAGAAGGTGGTGAGATATCCTTATTGGTTCCTTTATCATTGTTTGAGACATAGTTCACACAGTTTTAATCCTATTTTTAATGGTTTTAAACATTCGTTTTCTTCCTTTGTGAGCACTGACATCAAAGGATTCAGCTAACTTCTCCGGGGTTAGCCGGTTTCTAGAGACAGAGGTTCAAAGGTGAGTCCATCTTTCTGTGCAAATCAACCCTTGCCAATGTCCGTTACCTCCTTCATTACACTCAGAGTTCTGCCCACTACCTACCTACTTTAATCACACCAGATCTCAGCTCCAGGTAACCAAGATCCTTTACCCTCAGCCAATTTGGGATTCTTTGACTTTTATAAAACACTGTACCATATCCATAATTGTACTTCTGTTTTGTGTTTCTCTTCCGTTAGCTTTTTATAACCTAACCAGGGATGCTCCGGTTTTTTTGTAACTTATGAAATACGTCTACTCATTCCATTATTCAGAATGTACAAATGGAAGTGCCTACGATGCATCAGGAAATTTATTACAGGTACAAAGATCAATGAAATCTATTTGGGCCCCATAAAGAAAGAGGAAAGGTGAAGACAGAGAAACTAAGTTTTCAATGAGATTTTACAGAAAATAGAATTAAATGACTACATCTGTGGAAAAGAACCAAGAATTACTTGAGACAGAAAGATAGTGAGCTAGAAAGGCATCAAAGTTGAGACAGCTTGGGATTTAGTTAGGATAATGAAGACGCTAACTGATCTAGAAGCCTGTAAATTAATGCCACAAAGTGAAGTTGTGATCCAGTAATAATTCTTCAGTTGCAAACCAGGAGATTTTTACTTATTTTCTGGTAATAAAAGGCTAAAGAAAGTGTTATATCTATATAAATGTCAACTTTGGAATAATAATGCCATTGGCAACCAAGAAGATTGATTTGAAGACAAATGGCTCTAAAATAGCAACACTTATTCATACTCTGTCAACATTATCAAACAGGAAAATGGTTAATGTTCATCCCAGATAAGGACAAGGAAAAGAAAGGATGGATTAACATAAAAATTAAAAGATTAGAATCATAAAATGGACTAGAATGACCTGCGTGAGGCAAGAAGCAGAGAATGTAGATGGTTTTTGATGGCTCTTAAATGGATAACTAATGATACATTAATGAGATAAAAAAATTAAAGAGAAAATTGATGCATAATTCTATACATTCTATGTGTTCATTCTGAACAGATTATTCAAATATATGGTATAAAAGAGATTCCAAATATGTTGAAATCTGTGACATAAGCTAAAATATTGTTGAAAAATAATATAAAAATAATAGTGTAAATACAATACATTCACACTTTCAATTTTACATAAAATTTATAATTGTTTCAAAAATATTTTCAGATAAACAATAACCTCCATATATATTAATAATTTTGAAATACTTTTGAATTAGATATCTTGTCTAAAGTTAAATTTTTAAATTACTCTAATTTATACTTTTACCTACTATAGGATCAATAATAAAAATTATTGAGTCATAGTCCACATTATTTCACCAACACCTCCTATTACTCATTTACAGTTTCAGAAAATAAAAGTCAAAAGTACATTTGATCATTCCATGTAAACAAACTGTTTAAGTTTCTTAACATTAATCCCATAAAAAATTTTAATTTATTTTATTGATACATTTTATATAACATTGTGTTCACAATCAACACTGAGCATTTGTACCAGTACATGATATGACTTAATTCTTATTTTTTCTCATTCCCCTGCCCACCCTACAACCTCCTTGCCCCTATATACATATGCTTTGTTTCCTTTTTTATCCTCACATTTTTCTTTCCCTTCTTTACTTATCCTTACCCCCTTTTCCCTTTGAATATTTTCTTACTATTGCACAATACCTATCATACATTTTAGAACTCATTTACACTTTCAGTTTCTCATATCAGAGAAAAGATACAATACTTACACATCAGTGACCTATCTATTTCATTTGTGAATATCTCCTCAAGGTACATCCAATTGAGTATAAAGGACTCCAATCTCTCATTCTTTATGGCAGAGTAGTACTCCATTTTATGTTTTAAAAAAATCACATCTTTTTTATCCAGTCTCCAGATGATGAGCATTTGAGCTTTTCCCTAGATTTAGCTATAATAAATTGAGCTGCTGTAAACATAGGTGTACATGTCACTGTGACATGAATCTTTGAATTATTTCATGTATACACCTAGAAGAGGAATAGCAGGGTCAGTGGAACCTCTAATCCTAGTTTTTGAAAAATCTTAACACTGATCTTCATAGTAGTTTCATCGGTCTGCATTCCCATCAACAATGGAAAAGGGTTCCTTTTTCGCCACAGTCCTGTTAACACTTATTATTGGTTGATTTTGTGAAAGCAGTCATTCTTTGTGGAGTGAAATAATACCTCTGTGTTGTTTTCATCTACATCTATTGAATGACCAATGATGTTGAGCATTTCTTCATATGCTTCTTAGCTGCTTTTATTTCTTCCTCTGAATAGTGTCTGTTCATTTCAAATGCCCATTTTTGAACTGGGTCTTTAAATTGGGGGGGTTGGTTTTTAAGTTCTTTATATACCCTAGATAGTAGTCCTTTGTCTGAGAAACAGTGATAAACATTTTTTCCCATATTGTAAATTATAATTTTGCTCTGGTGGTTTCTGTGCAGAAGCTTTTTAATAAGATGAGATCCCAGTTGTTGATTCCTTCTGCTAATTCTCAGGAGAGGTTTTGTTCATAAGAAAATTCCCTAAGCCAATGTCTCCAGGAGTTCTACCAAACCTGTTTTGCAGCAGATTTAGTGTTTCTGTTTTAATATTTAGATCTGTAATCCACTCTGATTTTAGTTCAGTACACTATGAAAGAAATAGGTCTAGCTTCAGGCTTTGGCAGATTGAAACCTAGTTTTTTTCAGCACCATTAGTTAAAGAGGCTATCTTTCCTCCACTGAAGATGTTTGTTGAAGATGAGATGGTTTAGTATATTTGCAGTTGTTTCTGGGTCTCCTAATCTGTTCCACTGATCCTGGAGTCTGTTACTTTTCCAGTACCATGCAATTTTTATCTAGTGGTTTATAGTATAGTTTCAAGACAGAAATTGAGCTATCCCCTGCAATTTCCTTCTTGCCTAGAATTGCTTTTACTATTTTAGGTCTCTTGGCTCTTTAATGAAATCAAAAGGGAAGCAGTACTCCCAAATTCATTCCAGGAAGCAACCACTAAGTTGATTCCAAAAGCAGAAAAAGTCTCATAAAGAATTTCAGCCCATTGATGTTCATATACCTGAGTGCCAATGCTGTACTAATGTTAAAGTTAATTTCAGACTCAGGTGAATAGATTCTGTGTAATATTGCTCCAGACTAATATAAACAAAGTATGTTGCTTAAAATTCAGGGTGGATAATATTTCATTCCATGAGCTTTTGAAAAATAATCTGAACTATATCCTCAGTATCACAAATGATATAATATCTATCTTAGAAGATTATTATGTATCAAAAACAATTTGTCTTAATAGCACTATATTTATAGATAACTATAAGCAATTGCTTATGGTACTAGCACAACATAGTGTTACATGAACTAATCTCACAAGAAAATGAATCATTCAGGAAACAAAATCCCACTTTTAAAAAATGTTCTACAATATGAATGCTAGGACCTAATCTTTCACAGAAGGCATTGAATCACAGACAGAGAAAAATTACACACACAGAGATTCCTGAGAGAAATGCAAGTCTGGAAACAAAGGAAGATATATATATAGATAGATAGATAGATATAGATATAGATATATAATTAAATATTATTAATATATATTATAAGTAATATACAATATGAAATAATCTATTACTCTTGATATAATACTATAAAAATATGTATAACATTATATGCATGTTTTTAAATCTGGAATAAAGGTCACATCAACAATAGAAAATGGACTTAGTTCAATAAAGACTATATTTTTGTCAGTATCAGTTTAGGGCTGTATTACACGTGGAATCTGAGCATTCACCTTACCTGATAATTTGGTTAGTTACTCATTTCTTTAGTGATTTCAGCTTATGGTAGCATGTGTTGTACAGTAAAAATTTTCAATACTGTAAAACTTGATTTTGTGGTTTTACTATAAAATAGAATATTACTCTGCCATAAAGAAGAACAACTTTGAGTCATTCATACTCAAATGGACGTACCTTCAGGACATACACATAAGTAAAATAAATAGCTCACAGATGTGTAAATATTGTATCTTTTCTCTGGTATGAGAAACTGCAAACGTAAATGAGTTCTAGAATGTATGTTAAATATTGTAAAATAGAAAATATTCAGAGGGAAATGTGGGTCGAGGTGTGTAAAGACGAGAAAGAAAATATTATGATGGTAATAGAAAAAGGGAAACAACACTTATGTATATAAAGGGTGAGGAGTGTAGGGTGGCAAAGGGAATGAGAAAAAATGAGAATAAAGACGCATCATACACTGGTACAAATTGTCAATATTGAGTGTGATCGTGATATGTATATGAAATGTACCTATTTCACACTAAAATTTTTTTAAATTGACTTTTAATTGATTGTAAACATATTATATATAAAACTGCTTATATTTTAAAGAAAATACATTTTAAAAGAAAGTACTAACATTATTTAAGACTTCCTTTCAAAAAAACTTTACAAGATAGTACAAGATGATTGTACATTTATCTTGCTTATTAGATTATTTAGACTTTGAACTTCTTGTGTAAGAGAATTATAGAATACTTAGTTTTATCTGCCTGATTATTTTACTAGGCATTATTGTCTTAAAGTACATCCATTTTCCTACAAATGACTCAATTTTTTCCTTCACTATGATTGAGTACTATACTCCACTGTGTATGTCTACTATATTTTATAAATTCATCTGTTGATAGTCATGGAGGCTGCTTCCATATTTAGCTGTTCTAAATTGTGCTGTTGTGAATATGGGCATCTGTGGATCACTGTGATACATTGTCTTTAACTCTTTAGGGAAGGCATCTAGCAGAGATAAAGCTGTGTGGACAGAAACCTCTAATTTTAGACTTCTGAGAAAACTCCATACTGATTTCCATGGTGGGCACTGGATCACATTCCCACAAGTGATCTGAAAGGTTTCCTGTCTCCACACATCTTTCTTGGCACTTAATGTTTTTTGAGACCTCGAGGAAGCTTATTCTTTTTGGAGTAAGAAGAAGAAATCCCAATATTTTTCTTTGTATTTCATAATACCCAAAGATGCAGAACACTTTCATGTGCACATTTTAACATTTGTAGTTATTAGGAAAAGTGCCTTATTCCTTTTAGTTACCCACTTTTATTGGACTATATTTGCAAAATTCAAATTTGTTGAATATTAATTTCAAATTTTAAATTTAAAAAATAAAAGTCAGTGTATACTATTTCATTTCTTTTATAAGCAACAACTAAAATCTCTTTTTTCTTCCCTCTTTGATTTCCTTTTGTTTATTATCTCTACAACTGTCATTTTACCATATTAGGTAAAATATTCCCTACAAAAGTAAACACTGAAAAAATATCTTTCTATGAAGACAAAGAAAGATAGCTACTTATCATAACCATGTCAAAAATACAACTGGATCTCAGGTCATGTGTACTTTAGAATTATGATATTGAACCAGGTACTTTCTATGCAAATATTTTGAGAGATCCATCTTCTGTCTCAGAGATTATAAACTGTCATATCTCATTCATTTTGAATTTGGCATATGTTAAAGTATTCCCTGTTGTGTTTTTATTGTCGCAAACAGTAAACTACTCAAAGCTCAGAGGAATGGAACTAACAGCATGTTTATGGAGTTTCATCAAAACAGAGTGAATACAAATTAGTTAATTCATCAGTTTCATTTGTCTGGGTAATTGGCTTTGCTTTTAAAACTACCCCATATGATTTTGAAAGGATAAATAAAATAGTTTAGGGAAAGGTGTAAGAGCAGATTGATTTCATTTTATTGCAAATGATAATGTTGACAGATTACAAATAATAATTTTGTCTTCAAAATTGTAGTTTCATCAACAGTGAATTGCTTTGATTGATAGTAGTTACTATCGGTTACTGCCAGTGTGAGAAATTTTAGTATTTTATTCTCTGTGGCATTTATTACCTAACTCTAATCTATTGATCTATGAAATGAAGGGATTATTTGATAAAAATAATAGTACACGATTCGATCAGTATTTAGCCTAAAGAAACTGAACCAGTATGTCATCAGTTTTAGTTAACCATGCAGAGAGTTTTGCTTCTTTTCTTTTGGAGACAGAATATTTTGTTTAGAATGTTGTGCAATATAATAGGTAAGTCAGTCAAGTGGCATTTTAAAAACCTAAACAAAGAAACACTTCCATAGAAAACAATAAATACGGTTTAGGTTAATGTACATTGTTCAGGAGTATATTTCCAGTCTTTATTTATTTATTTATTTATTTATTTGAGAGAGAGTCTTAATAAGTCACTAAGTTGCAGAGACTAATCTCAAATATTTAAGAGAAAAAATCTTAAGGATTTACCTTGTACAATTCATCAACAAATTCCATAGCACAAACATTGTTTCTGCTTGTTCAGCACTTCATTACTGCTGTGTAATAACTGTTAGTTCCAGGTCCACTAACTATCTTGTTTATAAATGAAGAAAACTTCATCCTAATAAAATCAAGAGCAATGAAGCATGTCATGGTAGATAGCGTTCCTAATGGCTATAACAATCTCTTTCCTGTATGGTCATTTATAATATGGCCTTGAGAGTTCCTCCAGTGGTGGAGTCCACTTCTGCACCTCTCATATCGGATCACACCCTGGGATTTACTTTGACCAATCAAAAGCAGGCAAAGTGTAACTATGAAACTCTGAGTCTAGGTCTGTTTAGAATGTCTGTATGTAGGACTTATGCATATAAATAACCCAGGGAAGTCCACCACGAGAGAGCCACAGAGAATATAGGAGATACTATTCATCTCCAAACCATCCTCAGCACATAAATAAAACATCCTGGTTGCTAAATCTCAGCCTCTATTTTACTATCATAACTTGGGTGATTGACAGCACAGGAAAGAGAAAAACTCATTCATTCCAGATTCTATCTGAACATTAGCAGATACACTGTTGTTTAAACCACTAACATTCAAAGTAAATTTTTGCACAATAATAGAGAATTAAAGCATAATGTATCCGCCTATGTTCTGTGGAACACTCACAGAAAACAAATCTTTCTACAACCCCTCTCCAAATTCAAAGACAAATATTATAACATTTGCTTTTGTTGTATAAATGGTATATTTTTATTCTGGATTTGAAAATAAAGGCTAGAGAATAATGCATGCAGATACCTCATTTCAATTTTCACTGACTTTTTCAAAGAAGAAATGGAAAAAATAGTCCCAGAACACTGAAAAAGTTGTAAAATAATTAGTACGTGTAAACCTAATAAAAAAAGATCTAAAAGCTAGAATCAAATATGGATACTAGGAATTTTAAATATTTTTGTGATGAACTCTCATGTTTTCCAGCATATATGATGAAAATAGAAAAGAAGTGCCTGAAGCATTGCCTCTGCCGGTTCCCACAAATTTCAGATAAGTAGATAACCAAACAATTGCGCTGAACACATTTTCTACAGCTCAGCATTATTTTTGTAGCAGAACATTACCAGCCTATAAGTTTTAGAAATTGAGTCTCTTCAAATGGCTTACAAGTATATTATTAGTTCTTGAAAGAGTTAGCTTTTTAATCGTAAGATAGAAATAGAACGTTGAAAAGAGGGAACAACATGTGGACAAGGCTTTGCATGTTCAGTTATAAGTCATCTTAAATTTTCATGTATCATGGCATACTAAATAGTAAATATTTTTTTATTTGAAGTTTTGTTCAGTGCTAAAAGCTAAGGGAAAGTAAGTAGTTGGTTATGTTTTACATAATATTAAAATATAATGTTAAAAATACAACTGGATCTCAGGTCATATGTACTTTAGAGTTATAATATTGAACCAGGTACTTTCTATGCAAATATTTTTGAAAGATCCATCTTCTGACTCATGGATTATAACCAGTCATATTACATTCATTTTGAATTTTGGAAAAGAAAGTAAAAAAGGAAGAAACACATGAAAGAAGAAAATAAATGGGGTGAAGAAAAAAATAATAAAATCACCAAATAATGCCACTGAAGAATTTGCAATAGAAATAAAGGCAATAAAGAATAATTATGCAAATGCTAGATTTGTAGGTATAGCCTTAAATGCACACTCTATAAAGAAACATTCTTTTGGGCTAGGGATTTAGCTCAGTAGTTCTGGTGCCTACCTTGCAAGCACAAGGCCCCAGGTTCAAGCCTTGGTAACCACATGCAACAACAATGTTGGGCATGGTGACTCATGCGCACCAATAATCAATACTATGTACATTCTACAGTTCCAGGTGTGGTTATTCATGCCTATAATCCCAGCACTCGGAGGCAGAGGCAGGAGGATTTCTGAGTTTGAAGCTGAGTTCAGGACCAGCCTAAACTACAAAATGAGACACTATCTTTCAAAAAAAAAAAAAAAAAGGTGTGGAGGGGAGAACGTTCTTTTATTTATCCTTACAGTTCCCTTCTCAGGACTGGATGAGCTCCTTCTAATTCATTATCTCATTTTTTTTTTCCTTTCTTTCCAGATATCAGGGCTTTTGTAGTAATCCCAGTAGTGAAAAGAAATGAATAATTTTACTAATTCTATAGCTTCTCTAAATTTGTAAGTATTTTAGCAAAAATTTGCTTTCTAGTTTCAGTTCATGTTTTATCCTTTTTAGACTGTCAGAATTTGCCTCTGCTTGACTGAGTAGAAGGTAGACTGAAATTTGGGTTTAGCATGGACTGTGAAGTTATACATTTCATAGGAAAAGGTAGCCAACTTCGAGATTAGCTGCTTATCATTAGTTTGTGAATGTCTAATAAACCGTATTGGTAGGAGTCATAGAAGTTATATATTAAAAATTACTTAGAATTAATCTTGTTTTGAACTGTAGCTGTTCATGTCTCAAAATAAGGCCTGCATTGGCACAGAGTCACTCAAATTGTATGTATCTTCCTGGGGTTCTATTCTCCATTCTGCATCTTGAGTTGTCACTGTTTTGTAAGTGTGTGTCCTGATAACACATTTGTGTTTCAAAGATGAGGAGAAATTTTTATGGGCAGATATATGGAGATGAATGGGAGCCCTTGGGAATGCATGGCTGGTCTGCCATATTGAATATCTTCCTGACTAACATTACCCATTTTGTTTTAATGACCTAAAATCTGTAGGTTCCATCCATATCTTGCTTGTCAGTCTAAAATTCTACTTACATAATCACTGGGAATCACAGAGTTTCTTAATGTACATTTATAAAACCAAACTTTACACCCACCATCACAAAGTGCTTCTTGAGCTACTAACCTTCTTTACTAGTATATAACCTGGTTACTTAAAAAGAAAAATGTAGTTATCTTCTTTTTTCTCTTTCCCCTCTCTTGATAATCTAATGTATAATAATAATCTTAAAACAATAATACTCTAATCCTGAATTTGTCAATATGGTGAAAAAAAAAAACACTTATGCAATAAGTATCCTCTCTTTTCTACCAGTTTTATGGCCCTTAACATTTCTGGATTACTAAAATGGATCCTTAACTTTTTCTCCAGCTTTTTATTTGTTTTATCTGTCATCGATTTTCAACTTTCTTCAAGGGTAATATTTCAAATAAATAGATGAACCTGGCAACATACTAATAAAATATGTCAAGAATGCCTGCTTACATTCAAGATGAAACTTAAATTACACTTCAAATCAAAAAGGTTCTTTTTTTCTCTGTAGTTGCAGTTGAACTATTTTTGGTCTCTTATTTCATCATTCAACCATATTGAAGCATTTTATGTTTTTTGATATGATTTTTCTGCTCATTAAGAAACTAAAAGTAAAAATTGCATAGACTCAGTTATTGTCTCTTCAAGTATCTTCTTGAAAGAGTTAAAGAAATCATATTACAATGTTACATGCAAACCCATGTTTACTGCAGTATAATTAACAATAGCTAAATCTTGTGTGTCTTATTTGTCCAAAAAAAGATGGATGAGTAAAGAAAATATGGTATTTACATACATGTAAAGTGTATAAAAAGTATATATAAATGGCCTATATCAAGTATCCTATATAAAGTGGGATAAATTTGAGTAATTTGTAACAAAATGGATGTGTCATGGGACCATGATATTAAGTGGAATAAATCACACACACAAGCTTAAATATCACCCAGGTTCTCTTAATGAGAAACACAGAGCATCAATAAAGAACAAGTTAAAATATAGATAATGGGGAAAATGAGACATTTTGCAAAAAAGAAAGAGATAAAGAGATGAAGGGAATGGAAAGAGAAGAAAGAGCAAGTAGATGAAAAATTAAGATGTGTTATATAATATACCAACTCCCCAAGAGGTATGTAATCACTATATACTACAAACATGTCTTAATAAAAACTTAAAACTAAAAATAAAGTACAATATTTCGTCTATGTAGAAATATGTGACTTTTTTTTTAGTTTTCAGCTTATTAGTGATCATTTTTCAAAACCCTGCAAACAATCTTCCATTCTGTGAAATCTTCATTTTCATATACAAAATGTTCATATTTAACTAAATGGTTAATTGTTAACTTTCTACATCACCTGAATGTGATATAAAATACTCAAAAATTTAAAATATGGTTGACACATTAAACACTAAGACTAAGAATCTATTTTATTCTACTATAAGATTCTGATCTTCTTTTGAAGAGCATGAACCTTAATCACTTTAGGATCTTGTATCTGATAAGTAGAAGGCACACAATAATTACCTGAAAATGAAAAAAAGCAAATACACACAACAATCATTAGTATGACTCCAGTTATTTTTGGAGTGAATCTTCGTGAATCATATTTTTTAATGAGATAAGAAGCTTGTAGAGAAAAAAAACAGACAATGTACAGGACTGCAAATTTAGCTCAAGTGGTATTTTGCCTACCTTGGAAGCACAAGGAACCTGAGTTCAGTTCCCCATAGCTCAAAAAAAGCAGATAATGTGTAACACTTAAAATTTGGGGAACAGAAAATATTAGAAGTATAAAAATTGAGGGTTTTTTTCTAATAAGAACTGGATTACTTACAGAACAACAGAAATAAAAGCTTAGTTTTGACAGGTGAGTTAAATGTGGAGAGTGGTGAGCAGATTGAAGATATTTCATATGTGAACAAACTTGTGAAACACCTGAGAATGAAGTCAATAAAAGGTTTTCTAGAGACCATCAGAGCATGTTCTGTGTTCGTGCAGGGTTGGACATTCTGAGAAGTTGTGACACAAAATTGTTGGAGATAATCAGTGCCTATTAAGCAGAAGATTCTAAATCACTTTACAGAATATGCCAATTATCATCATCAGGATATTTTATAATAATTTACTTCAGAATTGAAGTCATTATAAGAAATAACCAGATCTTGAATTTCTAATTATGAGCATAATTTTTAAATTTGTCAAGACTGAAATAGTTTGACACAATCAAATAGTGATTCTGTTTATTGACATTTTATTCTAACATACAAAGGCCTCTTCATTGCTTTGTTAAATTTCTCATACTCTCTTATAGTTCTGAGAATTATCATCATATAATTTATTTGCTGTTTGATTCAAAAATTACTTTCATAGCTCATCTTGTATTTGACTTTTACTTCCAAGTCTTCTCAGTTTGGTTATGTTGTGTCTTCCCTCAAACTGACCAGTTCATCCTTCAAAACAAAGCACAAATGCCATCTCCGCCATGAAATTCTTTGTTCCACATAGGCTATGGGAGAGGTTCTTCAGGGCTCAGGTGAACCATATGATAGGATGGATCTCATGTCATTACTGCTCTCATATTTCACCTTACCAACAGTGGTACAGATCTGTCTTGAATTGTAGAACAGTACATGGTTTTTGGTGAATACAATTGACCCACTGAATGTAAAAATCAAAAAAAAATTAATACTACAGTGATAACAGTGACATGTGTGGAGGGGTACTTTTTTGTTTAGTTGAGTTCTTTTCCTCAGGTAGTCAACCAAGGAACTTCACACTAAGCTACATTTTCATCAATTCATCCATCCTTCTCTGTGTTTATTTCTTTGTTTAGAGACACTTCTTGTTAACTTGCTAAATTTCCCAGGCTAGGCTCAAATTTGTAATTCTTGTCCCTCAGTTTCCCTGAGTGCTGAAATTACAAGCTTGGATGACTACGTTTGAATCTTAAGTATTTCTTTAAACCTGTCTAATAGAGTTTTGTTTTATTCAGTTGTATAGTATTCTAAAGTACAGGCAATGAAAAGATAGGAATTTCATTGCTTATATAATAAATAAAACTTTAAAAGCTACTCATGGGCTAGAAAGAACAATAAAGGGAGAAAAGTAGGAGATAGAAATATATAGTTCAGATAGCAGCATGGCAATATTTATCAAAAATTTTAAATTAAAGAAAAATTAACTAATAAATATATTGTAAATTTATATGGAATGTCATGTGAGTTTTGATAGACGTTTACACTGTATATTGTTCAAGTGACCTATTAATATCTATTTCAAATATATTTCATAAACCAAAGCAGTCATTTAGTATTACTATAGCTATGAAGAGTATTTACATGTTACTCTGGGAAGTATAATTTTTAACTGAGATAAAATAACTGTTTTAAAATACATGTTATTCATTTTTCACTTCAAATATTTATTTTATTTAATTTTTTATCTTTATTGGTACATTACATATATGCATCATTATTGCACTCCATAATGGGGATTTGTACCAGTATAAGATACAACTTAATTCTCATTTTTCCCATAACCCTACCCACCCTATCACCCCCCCATATACATAAAATTTGTTTTCTTACTTTTTTGTTACAATCTCATCATTTTTCCCCCTTCTCCCTATTTTACATTGCTAAACCTACTGCAAAACAGGTTAGGTAAAACTCTCAAAGACATTGGCTTAGGGAAAGACTTCATGAACAAAACTTCTATAGCACAGGAATTGGCTGGGGAAATCAACAAATATTTATTCTTATATAAAATGTACAATGAGACCAGGGATTTAACTTAGGGGTTCTGCTGTTTGTCTTGCAAGTGCAGGGTCTGGAGTTTGATCTCCAGTAATCACATACCACAAAGCCAGGCTTGATGACTCATGCCCATCAACAATCAGTACCACACATCACAGTGCCAGGCATGGTGGTTCATACCTGTAATCCCAGCACTCAGGAAGCAGAGGCAGGAGGATTACTGTAATTTCGAGGCTCACCTAGGCTACACAGTTAGCTAAAGGCCAGCCTGAACTACAAAAGAGAGACCCTGTCTCAAAAAAAAATACAATTATGGCATGGAATAAATGATAAATAATATAACGTATTATCCCAGTAAAAAAAATAATACTGACAGAAATGGCTCATTTTAAAAAATAAGACTCATTTTGGTGGCAATGCCATGCATCACAAAATAGGTCATTTCAATTTTGAGACAGCTCAACTACAGGGATGGCATTTTATACAAAACAGAAGATTTGGAGACATAGAGAACAACCTCAATATACTCTTTATAAGGACTTTTATAAAAAATACAGAATCCTACTTTAACTATCACTATTCTGGACACAGTACTATTAATGCTATAGTTTCATTTTTAGGATTGATATTTTAAAGTTCTGCTTTAGATATTTAAAAATACTTCACTTTTGACAAGATAATTCTGCCACCTTGCTAACTCAGAACCATCTCAGAGCCCACATAATTATTTACATTGTACCACTAATAGCCTGTTTCTTTTTTTAAAGCTCAAGCAATCATTGTGACTGCAACAAGTCACAGATTCAGAGTGCTCAAGTTGCCTGAGTCCTTTTTCTTTCTTAAAAGTGATGTCACTCAAATCTGTGTCTGATGAGCACTTCTCCAAGAACAAGGAAGAAAATTTGCACTTGTCGTGAAGTTAGTTATAATGATGTGAAAAATGAAAAGATTGAGACATTTAAAAATGTTAGAGCTTCTTGCTATGACAGTGTGCTGAGTGAGGTTATTTTTTAGTCTTTAAAATCTATATATTTTAAAAATCATTGTAACAAACAGTTTTAATCAAATAATTGGAACAGGAGTGTTTGGAGTTATGTGACAACTGCAAATAATTTTAAAATAACTGCTGCATATCAATCATTTTGTGCCAAAACATTTACTTTGAAAATATTTAGAATGAGAATACCCATCCAGTCAAAACTGATGCAATAAAGATTAAATCAATATATAATAATCTTTGGAGCAAAGGACAGGATCAAAGAATAACAAAGAATGCTTTATCTAAAATCGTACAAGTACCAAAAGTAATTTAAACAATGATAAACTATTTTCACTATGGCCCAGATGTATTTTATCCCCTGTGTATCAATGTGTGGTAAGTAGCAAGTGTAACAAGTGTGTCTGTATATTTACTATCATTCTAAACATTA
>PVIR01012427.1:0-44766 GCA_004026965.1 Petromus typicus
AAATGGTATCTCATTCTATTAAAAAGCTTCTGGACAGCAAAGAAAACCACCGACAGAGTGAAAAGGCAACCAACACAATGGAAAAGAATCTTTACCAGCTGTTTCTCAGACAAAGGGCTACTATCTAGAATCTATAAGAACTTAAAAAAAATCAGCCCACCCAAATTTAAAGGCCCAATTCAAAAGTGGGCATCTGAAATTAACAGACATGTTTCAGAGGAAGAAGTAAGAGGAGCTAAGAAGTATATGAAGAAATGGCTCAACATCACTGGTCATTCGAGAAATGCAGATAAAAACAGCACTGAGATTTCATCTCACTTCACATAGAATTGCTACTATCTCATAATTAGCCAGCAACAAATGTTGGCAAGTCTGCAGAGAAAAAGTCTACACTCCCAGAGTGTAGACTTGTACAACCTCTATGGAAATCAGTATGGAGATTCCTCAAAAAGCTAGGATTGGAGGTCCTATTTGATGTGACCTCTGCCAGGTATAGACACAGAAGAATTAAAAGATTCATATCACAGCGACATATGTCAACCAAAATGTCTATCAACTGGAGACTGGATAAATATGTGTTTCTTTTATAGAATGGAGTATTATACTGCCATTAAAAATGATAAGCTTGAGTCATTCATACTCAATTGGATGCACCTTCAGGACATCCTCATACATTTATGACTAGGTCAAAGTTGTGTAAATATATCTTTTCTCTGGTATAAAAAAATGAAGATGTAAATGAATTCTAGCATATACAGTTGATATTGTGAAAGAGAAAATATTTAAAAAGAAAGAGGGTGTCAGAGTAAATAATGAGGGGAACAAGAATGTGATGGTAATAAAAAAAGGAAACAAAGTTTATGTATGTAGGAGTTGGGGGTTGCAAGGTGGCTGGAGCAATGGGAAAAAATGAGAATCAAGTCGTGTCATATTCTGGTACAAGCTCTTAATGTTGAATGCGATGATGATATGTATTCATAGTGTACCAATAAAGATTTGAATTTAAAAAAAAGAGAACTGCTTGTCAATTTCAAGTCATAGAAATATAATTATTCTCAAAATGCTATTATTACATCTTTCACATTTAAAGATATCCCATAAAATTACTGTTTGTAATGTCATAAAGTAGGGACCAAGACATGCTGTATGAAGATCCTCTTGGCCTACCTTCATTTGTTAACCAGATCATCCTATAGTCACTGTTGTTTAATATTTTGGTACAAATCATGTACCCATGTGAGTGAAGCTTTTTCAGTCTCTCTATTTTCTCCAGAAGTATATTTATTTATTTTGCCATGCCCTATCTTCTTATTCTTTATTTTATATACACATGATTCTCTTTCCTTTGTTTCTCCTTCTTTCTTTTTATTTTAGTTTTGAGTTTCTGCTATAATTTTGTATCTTGATATTTAATTTCTAATTAATCTTAACTAATCTTAATTTTTAGAACTTTTATATTGAATAATACTAATATGTTCATATTCTGTAAGTCTCTTGTATACTTAGTCTGGTTTATCCTCATTCAATTTTCTCTCCTAGTATTCTTGGCAATTTTTATTTATTAGCAAATGTAATGACCTAAAGTGTAAAGGTAACTTTGTGATTTTCAGTGATAGTTAATTTTATACAAAAGTGATGTATTTTTATTTGAGGCAGCACTTAAGTTAGAGGAAGGTCAGTGTAATCCAAAAAGCAACTGAGTTGATTTGAGTTTGAGTTTAGCCTTGTGAATGCTGGTCTGATAGTAACTACCCATACTCTCAGGGTACAGCCTTTGTGTGTGTGGGGATCTTAACTGAAATACAGTCGTAGATCATGTTATTCAGCTTTTATTATATTTAATTTAAAGGTTTATACAAGTTATCTGCAGTTCTAATTCCCTGATAAAGTACCTCCAGGGAAAATTAATGCCAGGGACCAGCTTGCCTCTCCAAGCCACTCTGGTTTCAGACATTTTGCTCCTCAAGTCTCTACTACTTTGGTTATTCATCAACCCTTAAAACAAAATATTTGAGGTCCAGCTCTTCATGTTTTTCTGAGTGGACCATTTTATAACAAATTAGTCTACTGCAACCAGAGTCAAAATCTTGGCTTCATTCTTCAAAGAGAAACCTACTTAGTGACCTGGTAGTTTGTGAGACCCAGGTGAACTCCCTTGTAAAGGATGTCAACCTCGCTGTCATGAAACTCTGCAGCAATCCAGGTACTAAGTACAGAAGTGTGCATTTTTCTCTGTCTTCAGAGAAGGCTTTGTGGTATATTCTCTTGGTTTGAATTTTTTAGGTTTGTCTTTGAAGTGAAGGGTCAGAGCTTACTCTGCTAGGTTTTAGAAAGATGGGGGTTAGCACAAGAGACCAGTAAGACATCTTCCATCCTGGGATCAGTAAGGCAGAACATGAGGGCAGTGAGCCGGGAGAGGCAAGCAGAGGAGCAAGGTCTGCCTGCAAGGCCGGGTGCTGAGCACAGAAAATGTTGAAAGCTGAAAGTATTTATTGTACCATACTGTTCTTCTGCATTAGTTGAGCATATAAGACAAGAGGTCATCCCAAAAGGAAAAGGCTGCAGATATGACTTCAATACATTTCAAGTTATTTATCTTGGAAAATCTAGTTCAGCTGTCTGAGCATATGTATATACGATATGTATAAAGCAGTGACAATAACTTACTTCGTAAGAAGGATTAGGCAGGCAGTGTACATGAAGCATAGAAACCTTTAGGTCCTTGTGTCTGTAAACTCTCCTTTCCTTTTTTCCTTCCCTACTTAGTGACCCTCCCCCTCCCCTCCCCTCCCCGCCCCTCCTCTCCTCCTCCCTTCCCTTCTCTTTCCTTCCTTTCCTTTCTTATGTTAAATTTAATGAAACCAAAAAGGGTCATGGTTTTCTGGGGAGGTGGATATCAAGTGTACCTGTGTGGTAGGTAGTGCATTAAGTGCCAGTAAAATAATTCTGGTAGAAGAGAAAGTATGTTGGTGCCTCAGGAGAACGGTGCCATTGTCAAAATCAGTTCTGTTTCTTGATGCTATAGGCTTTCTAGGAAATAGATTTGGTGAGTGATTTCGCTGTCTGTTGAAAAGAGCTGTCTCAGGAGCAGGCTGGTGTAAATTGGTCTCATCTGTTACAAAGTTATTCTGCTTGGAAAATCAATATGAACGAGGAATACTATTTTGGGAAAGAATTTAAAGACTATCTTATTTCCCTGATAGTATTTTGGCTGAGAGCTACAAATTGACATGATAACTTTTCAGAGAAATTTTTAACTATCTCTTTGTTTAAAAGCTGTCCTATGCCACATGAAAAATATATGTGCCTGGTGCACTTTTCAATCAAAATATTATTGAATACATATTATAATGTAAACACATGTAGCAATTAGTGAAATAACTGCATGACAAGAAAAATTAATATCTCTATTGTTTGAAGTGTAAATCATAATTTCCCTACTATACTGATTTGTATCTGCATAATATTTCACTCTGATGTGCTCTTCCTTGTCCAGTTATTAAGAAAAAAACTTCACTATTTATTTGGCTAGTTCTAAACAAATCTTGACCTGTGTCATACCTAATCTAAGGCATAATCATGTAAAAACAAAAAGTAAAATACTACATTTAGATAGCTCTTTCCGGCTTGGGGGGATATCTATGTACATTTTTAAAAGAAAATTGTACTGGACTTTTTGTTGAAAATTTATAAATTCATTTTTGATAATTGATGACGAATGCTTCTCTATCTAACCAAAATGGATAATTGTACCCTTGAAAAGTTAGAATAAAAATAAGCTATGATGTAATTTTTGTATGGGTTCTGAAGCCAGTCCTCTCCTTAGAAAGCTGTCCAGCGTAGGTCTTCTTGTCTGAGAGCAACACCTGGAAAGTGCAGAACTCGAATAAAAAGGAAGAGATTTTAGAGTTTGCATCCAGAGATCAGCAACTTCACATAATCCTCGTGTCATTGTCATTTGTTGATGCCAAAGACATAGTTTTGCAGTGTCTACAGGTATTTAGTTGTATAAGTATTTAACAAAAACATATATTAAAGTTTCCAATGTGTTCATTAAATCTCATTATAGGAAATCAAAGTATAGTGAAAATTTGGAATTAGAATAATTCCATCCATTATTTTCATTCTTGTTCCAGTAATTAATAAGAAGTCTCTTTTCTTCTCCAACCTAAAACTTACATACTACACACTTAATAATCATTTTCACTTGTAATGCTTTCATATATATCCAGAGGTTCCAGGTTGATCATCTGCAAGAATAAGCCTTGAATTGAAGTCAGAAAAACAAGCCAAATAAATATTGGATTTTGCTATGATTATATAGTTGTCTGCTGAAGCTGCCGTTTCTTATTCTTGTAAAGTGTTTTCTAGAGTTGTTTTTACACTCAGGCAGGAACTCACTCAAGCAATGATCTGCTTTTTGAAAGGTAGATCTAATTCTTGACCCCTGGTAAGGTTTTTTGCTTTGCTTTCTGGAGATGGTTCAGTTTTTCTCACACCTGGATGACAGCAATGTCCAGAAATCAAGGCTGCTGTCATAAAAGTTTTCCATTCTTTGGAATGTTCTTTGCAGATATTAAGCACTACATAAACCTTACTAAAGAGAACGTGACTCGGAATAATCCAGATGGAATTTTAAATTTTACAGCCTCAGTGGAATGGAAATAACCCACACACACAGACACACACACAGACACACACACACACACATCTTACTGTATATTAGGTACAAAATTTCATGATTCACCCAATTGCCTTTGGTGATTCTTAAAATAATTCTTTACTTATTTGATGGCAAGTGCAATGAAATAAAATATGAAAAGTCTAGTGCAGTTATTTAAAACAGAACACTGTAGAGGAGACTTTGCTTGTCATGGTGTCTTTCTACCTTGTATTACCTCCTAGTAAGTACTGTTTTGCATTGAGTCTTAAATCCACAATGATGCATTTAAGTAGAAATGTTCTTTTGAGTCTGGTCTCCATAGAGGGATGCTTTTCCATCTTACACAGAATTCCCTATAGCATGAGTTTTTTCCTACTGTGTAATCATTTATTTAGCAGTTTTGTTAAATGGAGAAAGGTCTGTGTGTGTGAGTCTTTGTGTGTGTACTGCATATTTTAGATAATGGTAAACACCAAGATCTCATATCTGCATAAACATGAAACTGCTTACTAACTGGTAGCACCATTATGACACAGGTAATCAATGTATATATTTGGATAAGTGTGGACCAGGTCCACTCTCCACGTTACAGTTTCTGGTAGCAAACTCCATGTGAGATGTGATCAGCTATGATACACACGTATCCCATTGCTGATCCTGTGGTCCCACAGTGGGATCCATGAGGCTTAGAGAGGCTACAATTTAGATCCAGTAATAAATGTTTGCTGTTAGTGAGTAACTCGGGTTACAGGTTATGTTAGCAAAAGCATATCTCAAGTAATATTTACTTTATAATATACTGATAGAGATTGGTCTATGATAAATGTTGTGCCCTTTAGCACGGGACCTATAAAAATTCAAAAAAATCATGGAATTGGGGAGAGGTGAGGGAGACAACAGAAATACCTGTCACCACTTACAAGAGTTTCATTAGGTTTTCAATCAATCGAAGGATTTTGCAGAAGATGCTACTTGTTAAATTGATTTCAATTTAAATCAGTCTGAGAGCGTGCTCTGTGTCCCAGGGTCTGGGAGAGAAGACCTGCTATTCAGCCCCGAGGAGGGCCGACCCCTGTCTGGATGATATTGGCACTTTTCCTTTTTTTAATTTTCACCTCAGCCTTTTCTTCCAAGCATGCCTGACCTCCCTGGCATACCTAATGAATGCCTTGCAATGTGTGTGTGCATCTTCTCCACGTGGTGTTGGACAGGCACCGGGACTTGGAGGCTGCCTGACCGTGTCACACCTCCCACACCCTGGCCCTCATGTGCTTGCAGCCATAAGGACACTGACAGGGCTGCCGAGGCCTGGTGATTGGGTTCTTGAGGAAGACTCATCAACAGTGTGCTGCGGAGTCCTTTGTCCTGCCCTGGGCCAAATAGGGGAACCAAGGGAAAGAAAAACAGGACAAGGCTTCTGTTGGGGATAGATATATGGTCTTGATAAATACTAATATACTTATCACAGAAAATGATGAAGACTTTTGTTCCCCTCAGCCTGTGGCTCATACGTTGGAGGGGTTATTTCTGAAGATTTCAGGACTGAACTCTGTGCAGCTGAACCATGCTAGGTTAATGGAAGAACCAGAAGAGAAAAGAAGCTTTCTCTCTAAGGGGAAGGAGGGGGTGTCTCCGGAGCGGCTCTTTCCTACCAGGAAGTTGTTGTTTTTAATCAAAGCAAGTCATCTGACAGCTCATTATTAAGAGACAACAAGAAGTGACTTTATTAACACAGCACAGCATTGGTTCCCCTACAAATTAAAGTCCTTTGTTCCCTTGCGACGGTCTGTTTAGGCAGCAGCTGGTGATGGACGCCAGGTGGGATCGCATTGGAAAAGTGTAATGTGGTAACAATTAACCTGCAGTCCCTTTTTCTAATGTTCTCACTTTCAGTTTTCAATTTTAGTAGATAGATTTATCATGAAAGGTGATGGAGTTGATGTCTTTCATGTGGGTTCCTTGGGAAGTAGCTCTGTATGATTGGTACAAGCTGCCCCCAACTTACTGGCGTGTCGTTTCCCAAATACTTATGATTCTGCTCATGGGATGTGATAGGCTGCTGTTTGTTTGCCTCCTTCATGTATGAAAAGGTCAAAATTCTTCAATGTAAAATTCTAAGAGTAAAAATTAAAATATGCTTTATTCAATCAGCAAATGATGTTAGTAAATATGAGATTGAAAATTCAAGTAGTGATAGTATCAAAATTATTAGGATAAGCCTTTTCCTTCTGTAGTGGTATCCAGGGAATTCTGAGATCTTATCATAACAGGTAGTTGATAAGAAGTATTTTCTTGGTGAGAGATTTATAGTTGATAACCTGGAAAATGATTTTCGAAGACAGAAACCTCCACTTACAAGCAGTGCCCAGAGTGCTGGTCTCATCAAGGCTGTGTCCTTACCTGGATTATGAAGGACATCAAGGCTCTTCCAGCCCAGGTACTTTACCTTCCCAGCAGATTCTGTGGAAGTCAGAGCTCATTTGGGGCACAGAAAAAAAAATCTAAGTTCTCCAGGCACTTAAACAAGAAAAGAGGTTGTGTTTCTCTACTATAGAAAATGAATAGACATTGCCATATGTGTTCAGATATCTTTTCCTCATTTTCTGATTTATAATGAGAGAGATAAATTCCTCCAATTTTTTTCTTAATTATGAGACTTAATTTGAGTTTCTGTGATTTTCCCCATACAACCCCTAAAGAACAAAGGGGTGCATGAATCTTAGGCTAGTTGTGCACGTGTTTAAATTGTGCCTTATTTGGGGTGATAATTCAGTCATATGGAGCAAACATTTTAAGTGAATAAGGACATTAGGTAGATAAATAACATGATATTGCTAATTAAAGTTTGTATCTATAGAAATAAAGACCGGAATTCACCTACTGTCTTCTCTCCAACAAACCCCAAGTACTCAGACTACCAAGTTGAGGCTGGAAACCTTGTCTGGAGGATTTATTGCCCTAAGCACTTCAGAAGTAGGAAGAGTCTGGGGAGACATTATAAAGGGCACAGTGGGGAATTAAGACTGGTACAGCATGAATATATGTATCTATTCACACTTGTTGCGATTCTTCTTTACGTTATACTATATGTCATCTGTAAGAAGAAGAATAGAGAAAGTTTCTTCTACCTTTAATTTATTTCTCATCTTCTAGAGGAGTAATGTAGAACCTTTTAGAGCTTTCAGTGATTCAAACAGCCTACTGCAGTCCACGGGCCATAGGTGCACTGTGCTATTTTAGAGCTTCCGAGAATGATCAAATCAACATCTCCCAGCTTCCCTCAGGTTGTCCCTGCAACCAGCTGTGGTTTCAGATGAGGCTGGGTGGTAGCCCATGTGTGCAGTGGCCGGCTGGCCAGGCTTCTGCCACTGGGCAGAGTCACCAAGAGGCCCGGTTTATTTGTACTCTCTGTGCCTCCTCCCCTCCCCTCCCCTCCCCTCTCCTCCCCTCCCCTTCTCTTCTCTTTCTTACCTGTATCCTTTCCATCTCTATACTTGACTTCTCTCCTGTGCCCTTCATTTCCCTCCTATGGTTGGCCTGTCTCTCCTATTCTTTTTCCATGTGTCTATAGGTGACAGGGGTTAAACCTAATTTAACATGACAATTTACATGGGATTCTTAATACCTGAGGATGGCTTAGTCATCTCCTCATTCATAAGACAGTAGAAAAAAAAAGCAAAGACGCCCTTAGGACCTGGGATAGTGTTTGCCAAGCACATGCAAGGCCATGGCACTGATCCTCAGAAACATAAAAAGAAAAACAACAGTAGTTTGGGCGGCTGGGACACACACTATGGAAATAAGGCCTGAGGCTGTCATCACAGTTCTTGCTCCCAGGCCCCATGGGCCACCACAAGCCTGATGGGCCTAGTGAGTCAAGTCACCTGAGCCCAGCATCAGCACTGGGGGCTCTCTTCATCTTTCCCTGTAACTTTTTTTTTTTCTTAAGGTTTTTTTCAGACAGGGTCTCGCTTTGTGGTTCAGGCTGGCCCTGAGCTCAGCCGCCAACTTACATCACAGCAATCCTCCTGCCTCTGCCTCCCGAGTGCTGGGATTACAGGCATGAGCCACCACGCCTGGCACTATGGTGTGTGGTGCTGGTTGCTGCTGGGGTGAGTCTCCATGCCCAGTATTGTTATGTGGTTACCGGGGATCAAACACGGGTCCTTGCGCTTGCAAGACAGGCGCTGGAACCACTGAGCTATATCCCCGGTCCCTCCCTGTAACATTCTTGTGCTTTACAGAACCTGCAGGACCTGTGATAAAGGAGGTGTTGCCAGGCTCCATAGTGCAGAGCTACAGAGCGTGACTGACCTGAGTTGGAAATCTAGGTCTCTTTATTACCTGAGTGACTTGGGCTAATTCATCTTTTCTGTGTGTCAGGACCCACTCCAGGAGGCTGGGAAGTGGACTGCATGCTGCAGGTTGATGTTCATAAAAGTCAGTGTGGAGTTCTCAGAGTGGGCGTTTCACCCAGCAGCCCTGCCTCTGTTGTGGGTGATTTAGGCTGTGGCAAGTCCACTGGGACAGAGATTTTTAAAAATTCAGCATAGTTATCTTATCTCAAAATAGCCTACATGCTTATACACTTTTATGAATAAATGAGTTGTGGATACATGTATTCATCCATATTCTTAAAAGTATATGATTTCAAGTGAAATTATTACAAGACTATATAGAGAGAACAAGAATTTATTACAGACTGTATTGTAAAACAAGAAACATTTATCTTCATCTCCCTGAAGAGCAGGAAGTCCAAAATCAAGGTGCCACAGATCCAGTGTCTGGGCAGGTTGGGTACTTCCTGGTTTGCAGATGGCCACCTTCTCACTGTGTCCTCACCCAGTTGAAAGAGTAGAGTGCTCTCTGGAGGTCCCATGTAGAAGGACACCAATCCCATCCCAAAGGTTCCATCTACAGGCCTTGCCTCATCGCTCACTGCTGCCGTCCTGCAGCAAGTTGCAAATTCTTTGTAACATGTTACAGGCCTTGCCTCATCGCTCACTGCTGTCATACTGAGAGTCAGGTGTCTAGCATGTGAGTCCTGGAGGGACACAATCAATCCTCGATAGCAGTGTCCCCTTCACCTGGGACAGTACTTGCCCTCCTTTCTCCTCTATGGTCCAGCTCACTCCTTGTCTTCTCAGTTTAGCCCCACTTGGCATCCTCTAAAATAGAAACACTCAGGCTCAGGAGTCTAATGTAGCATCTTTCCTCAGCATCCCTTCAGTACAGAGAACCCATTTCTGTCATTGCATGAATACACCATAAATGCACCACAGAGTAATACTTTCATTCAGCTGCTGACTGCACAAATTCACTTGCACAAAGCATTCATGGTACTCATGGTGCGTATGGTGCACAGCTGAGTAGCTTGGTGAGCAGCAGCCCAGTGTTGACGAATGTCTTGACTGGCTCAGTTTGTATTCTACTGGAGAGAGGCCGGCGAGAGATACAGAGATAAATGAGTCTCAAGAATCACAAGGTGGAGATGAAACAATGCTGTATGGATTCCAGGGCAGGAGAGGAGGGAACTGGAGAGCCGAAGGACAGGACTTTCAGCCAGGGATCCATGTGCCAAGGCTCAGAGGCAGAAATCAGTGTAGCAACAGAGAAGCGGCCGTTGTGGCCAGATGGGAGGGGGAGCCAGGTGGGCAGTGATGAATGGTGACAAATGGAGTTGGAGCCTGGGACAGTCCCCACACAGCACTTTCTGGCCCTTACCTCCTTGGAGGTGCTGGAGAGCAGGTGCATCACCCAGCCTGCAGCACAGTCTCCTTGATCCGTGATGCTTAGTGTCCTGAGCATGGACCACGGAGGCCGACACAAAGCAGTGCGTGGTCCCTGTATATCTCCAGGGACTGGCTCCCTACTGGACCCTTGGGAGAAATGAATTATTCCTGTAAGAGGATACTGTTCCTCTTGCAGAAACTGTCCCTTATCTCTGAAAGCTGGGAGAGGTCTCCCTTACCCCACCCTTTTGTTCTGCAGTGTGAGGTTTTACAGGCTGTTTCTTCTGAGAATTCTTAAATGCCATTTAGTATTGAATAAAACAACTCCCCCCCTCGCTAATTATAATCATGCAAGCAGTGAACGAAACAGTTGGGGGTGAAAGAAATTCTGATGATGTTAAAAATGCAAATAGTTTTCACACCAGATTAATTCATTTAACTAACAGTCCTGATATTTAAACACTAAATGTTCAAGTGTGAAGCATTCTATTCACGAGGGAGATAGTCCACATGAATGGGTCTGGAGCCTGTTCTATCTGGACTGATTCTAAAATAAACAGGATGCATATTGTTAGCTAGTTATTAAGCAGCAAGTTGCAAATTCTTTGTAACATGTTAGGATGTAATTTCTATTCTTCAAGAGGAGCAAGACTCAGGACACTCCCAATCTGCTTGAGGTTGGAGGAGCCAGTCGTATAGGATCAGAACGGATGTTTATGTTATCTGTTTGACTAATATTTGAATTAAATGTTTTATATTTAATCAAAGCAAAATTGAAGTTTGTTATTCCTGCTGATATGCAGTACTTATTACAGGAAATAACCAGCCCTCCCAAGATCAGTGCCAAATGCTGATAGTGTGGTGGTCTATTCTCCAGAAGAGGAAACTGTAGTTACCAGGTCCAGAGGAGAATTTATCCATCTATTTTAAATCCAGGATTTATTTAGATTTTTTTAAATGTTTTGCTTACATTTTCCTTAACTTTTATTTTCTTTAGATTGTGTTATTAGAACAACAAGATCTACCTAACCATAAGGTCATATTATAGTAGGTGTATTATTGTAAACTACACACACAGTCCCATTCTGTCTTTCATTATTGGGATCGGGAATCACTGTGCTAACCAGATCCTCGGTTCCATTGATGCAAAAACACGGAGGTTTTGTGTAAGCAGGTTCTAAGATTAAAATATATCACAAAGCTTTTTAAAGATAAGGCAGGTGCATGGTGGGAATTCTCTCCCTGTATGTCTTATTAAATGCCACAGAGTCCAGAAATTCAAATGTAAGGTGTTTTCTGCCCTGTAGATATTCAGGCTTCTTTCTCCTGCTTCCTGTCCCCATGACATTCTGGGCACTTGTGTTGGTCAGAGTGCCCAGCAGGAGCTGGCCTCACGGGTTCCCCTAGGCTGTGCATCCTAAGCCCTGCGTACTGGTGTTTTATTTACAGTGCACAAACATCTGGCCCTGAGTGATTATTCTGCTAACACATTGCTCTCTAGAAGTAATAGCAAGTCAACATGAGAAGGATGGGCCACAATCTTTTAGAAGAAGAACTTAGTTTTAGCCCAATGATTTCACAGAGTAAAAAACAGCTGGTGAATTTTAAAAACATTATTAGAAAGAATAATGGCACATGTGATGCACTGTTGGGAAGCTGAAACCACAGATTGAATTATGTTCTTGCTTAATTCTTGACTAATTTGCTCGGAGACTAAACCAGAGCAAACGCCAGCAGAACACAACCCTAAAACATGAAATAATGTTATCTGATTGAAGAGGAAGATAAACCAGGATGGAAGCAAGAGGCTTGTTAATGTGCCCGCTTGTTATTGTTTTTAGCTGGTGGAATATGATCTTGAATCTTACATATTCAGCTAAAAAAACAAATCTACTTCTTTCCACGGAAACTTTTTTCCCAGACCTCTTACATGGAAAGGTAGAGATTAGATAATAATAACAGTTATTAGTATAATAAACATTCATCATTATTTAAAGACACTGATCCCAACATCCTCACTAAAGGGTGTGATTAAAAATAGTAATTAGATAGTGTGTATAAGCTGCGCACATATTTGTAAGTACTAACATAAGCACACTAAATGATGTGAGCAATATCTGAACGTGTATATCAAGAATTAAACCTATTAAATTAAAATATTCTAAAACTACATATTGAAGTATAAATCTTCATTGTTTTCTAGTTATGGTCATGGGCTATAATTATATATATTTTTTAATTGAAATCTTTATTGGTACATTACATATACATATCATGATTGCATTCTACAATGGGAATTTGTACCAGTATAAGACACAACTTAATTCTCATTTTTTCCCTTGGCCCTTCCCACCTAACCCCCCCCCACCCCTTATATACATAAACTTTGTTTCCTTTCTTTTTTGTTATAATTTCATTATTTTCTCCCCTTCACCCTATTTCACTTTGAGTATTTTCTATTTCACAATATATAACATACATTCTAGAACTCATTTACATCTTTATTTTCTTGTACCAGAGAAAAGATGTGATGTTTACCTATTTGTGACCTATTTATTTCACTTATGAGGATGTCCTCAAGGTACATCTATTTAAGTATAAGTGATTCAAACTTATCATTTTTTTATGGCAGAACTCCATTCTGTAGAAGAACCACAGCTTTTTTTTTTTTTAGGTTTTTTTTTTTTTTTTTTTTGAGACAAGGTCTTGCTTTGTGGTTCAGGCTGGCCCTGAGCTCAGCCTCAAACTCACATCACAGCAATCCTCCCACCTCTGCCTCCCGAGTGCTGGGATTACAGGCGTGAGCCACCACGCCCGGCACTGTGGTATGTGGTACTGATTGCTGTTGGGCGTGAGTCTCCACGTCCAATATGGTATGTGGTTACCAGGGATCGAACCCGGGTCCTTGCACTTGCAAGACAGGCGCCAGAACCACTGTGGTTCCCCAGCCCGAACCACAGCTTTTTTATGCAGTTTCCAGTTGACAGACATTTGAGTTGTTTCCAAGATGTAGCAATCACAAACTGAGCTGCTATAAACATGGGTGCACATATGTCACTGTGATATGAGTCTTTTAATTCTTTTGTGTATATACCTAGCAGAGCAATGGCCAGGTCAAATGGGACCTCCAGTCCTAGCTTTTTGAAGAATCTCTAAACTGATCTGCACAGGGGCTGTACAAGTCTACATTCCCACCAACAGTGGAGAAGGGTTCCTTCTTCTCTGCAGCCTCACCAACATTTGTTCCTGGCTGATTCTGGGATAGCAGCCATTCTTTGCGGAGTCAGATGAAATCTTAATGTTGTTTTCATTTACATCTTTTGAATGATTAGTGATGTTGAAAATTTCTTCATATGCTTCTTAGCTGCTATTATTTCTTCCTCTGAAAAATGTCTGTTCATTTCCAATGCCTATTTTTGAATTGGGTCTTTAAATTTGGGTGGATTGATTTTTTCTAAGTTCTTATAGATTCTAGATAGTAGCCCTTTGTCTGAGAAATGGCTGGTAAAAATTCTTTCCCATATCACTGGCTGCCTTTTCACTTTTCTGGTGGTTTCTTTTGCTGTGCAGAAACCTCTCAAAAGGATGACATCCTATTTATCGATTTCTTCTACCAGTTCTCATGCTATGGAGGATTTGTTCATGAAATCTTTCCCTAAGCCATTGTCTTCAAGAGTTTTACCTAACCTGTTTTGTAGCAGGTTTAGTGTGTCTATTTTAATATTTAGGTCCCTAATCCACTTTGATTTTATTTTAGTACACAGTGAAAGAGCTAGGTCTACCTTGAGACTTTGGCAAGTTAAAGTCCATTTTTTCCAGCACCATTTCTTAAAGAGGCTATCCTCCCTCCACTGAGGGTATTTGGCTTCTTCGTCAAAAATGAGATAGCTTTGTATGTCTGAAGTTGTTTCTGGATCTTCTAATCTACTCCACTGGTCCTTGGGTCTGTTGCTTTGCAAGTACTATGCGGTTTTTATCACAGTGGCTTTGTAGTATAGTTTCAAGTTGGGGATTGTAATACCCCCCATCATGTCCTTATTGCATAGAATTGCTTTTGCTATTCTAGGTCTTTTGTGATTCCAGATGAATTTCTGAATTATTTTCTGTAGATCTGTGAAATATGCCATTGGGAGTTCAATTGAGATTGTATTGAATCTGTATAATATTTGTGAAAGTATAGCCGTTTTGACAATATTGGTTCTTCCAATCCAGGAAGAAGGGATGTCTTTCCATTTTATGGTATCTTCTTCTATTTCCTTTTTCAGAGTCTGTAATTTTCAGAGTAGAGGTCTTTCACCTCCTTTGTTAGATTGATTCTTAGATATTACATTTTTTTTTTTGGATGCTACTGTGACGGGGATTGATTCCCCAATTTCTTGTTCAGTGAATCTGTTGTTTGTGTATGTGAAGGCTAATGATTTTTGAGCATTAACCTTGTATCCACCTACACTACTAAACTTGGCAATTAGGTCTATCAGTCTCTTGGTTGAGTTTTTAAGATCTTCTAGATAGAGTATCATGACATCAGCAAATAATGACAGTTTAACTTCTTCATTTCCTATCTTTATTCCTTTTAATTTTTTGTCTTGCCTAATTGCTGTGGCTAATGTATAACTGTATATTTTTCAAGTAACCAAATTAGGATATTCCTGGATATTCTTTTTTTTTTTTTTTTTTTAGGTTTTTTGAGACAGGGTCTCGCTTTGTAGTTCAGGCTGGCCCTGAGCTCAGCCTCAAACTCACCACAGCAATCTTCCTGACTCTGCCTCCCGAGTGCTGGGATTACAGGCGTGAGCCACCATGCCCGGCACTGTGGTATGTGGTACTGGTTGCTGCTGGGCGTGAGTCTCCACACCCAGTATAGGTATGTGGTTACCGGGGATCGAACCTGGGTCCTTGCGCTTGCAAGACAGGCGCCGGAACCACTGAGCTAAATCCCCGGCCCATTCCTGGATATTCTTAACAAAAATAAATTTATCTTCCATGTTGGCTTTACATAAAACTAGAACATGAGAGGTAGGAAAGAGAAATATATTTAAATATAAAGTACATGGAAAAAATGGAAGAAATCCATAGAAAAGTTTGGTTTTACATTATGCGTAGCTATAAGGAATCTGACTGGAAAATGGGAAGTGGGCGGGACCCGCTGGGAAGATTTCATTATGCAAATGTTAGAAACCATGGATATCATTTAGGGAACACTAAGGGAGTCGAAGCGCTTCTGCATGATCACAATCACAGATAAAGCATGTCTATGATTTGATAGGTTTGAAATACCTGCTGAGGAGAGGCAATAGATGCGTTTGGTGAGGATTTTTTTAAAATGGAATTAAGGATAAAGCATACTGACAAAAATCGTGATGTGTGAATGTTACTTCTGAGAGATGCTAAGGTTAATAAAAATAATTTGGGAAACTTGAACATTTAGGAGTTTATGTATAAACAGTGGGGAGAAATCTGCCATTTGTGGTCCAAGATCTAGTACAAATATAGGTTTTAGCTGATTGCAAGTTCTCTTGCTGGTTTTTGCTCTGAATGCTCCTAATCTGGTTCCATTAAGTGGCCTTATTAGTGGTGGAGCAATGGCACTGTTGACCTCTTATACAATAGTACAGGTCAGAGACTTTCTATGGTCTGTTTGTATTTCTGTGAAACATTGTGTAATTTCTTTGTTTTTATGTCTGTATTTTCCCCAGAAAATCTGCTTACATACAAACCTCTCTTAACTGTGATTACTGGACACTTATGAGTCTTCTCTTGGGCCAAGTATACAGCTATAAAGTTTCCGGGGCTCAGTTAGAACCTCTGGGGACCTTTCGTGCTTTGTATGTTGTGTTCTACTCATGTATGTTATGATACTTTGTCTCCCTGTCTGTTGACTCAATTGCACGTTGTTTATACATATGTTTAATTTAGCTGGTAATTCCTTTTGTTCACTTGTTTGCAGAGCTAAAATAGTACTCTACTGTTAAAGATGTTTGTTAATGAAACACATTTCTATACCGGTGCATTTATCAAGTACAACCTTTGAGCAGAGAAGCTTTTGTTTGTAGATTGCTTGGCTACTCCACCTTCGTTTTATTTGTTCTACCTGGGTGCTGTGAATAAGGAGATTGAGCTACAAAGTCCAAGTCACAATCTCCTTTCTCTCAGCCAGAAAACACCAAAAATCCTCAAACAAATTATTCTATGTATAGATATCCTGTGGTAGAAAAGGTACATTCCAAGTGGACACACCTGCCTTCCTCTTGTGGAGGCTGAAGCGTAGCATATAGTGTAGGCAATGCTGGCATGAAAAGATGTAAACTCAGTTTCTGAAAACATATTTATGTAAATATAGAAGTTCTATACTATTTTCAACTCTTCCAGAACAGCTTAGTTTTAATGTTTTATAAGATAAATTATGAAGGGGCCTGGGATGTAGCTCAGTGGTTCCGATGTCTGCCTTGCAAGTGCAAGGGCCCTGGTTTGATCCCAGGTAACCACATACAAGAGTGCCAGGCATGGAGACTCACACCCACCAATAATGAGATCCACATATCACAGTGCTGGGCATGGTGGTTCATGTCTATAGCCTCAGCACTTCAGAGGCCAGAGGATTGCTGTGAATTTGAGGCTGAGCTCCGGGCTAGCCTGAACTAAAAAAGTGAAACCCTATTGCAAAATAAATAAATAAATATATAAATGATAAATTTGAAGATCTAGCCTACCAGAAGGGGCATAGAAAAACCCTGAACATTTAATTTTCTAGAAATAAGTCATTACCTCTAATTATGTCCAAATCCTTCTCATTTTATTTGGCAACATTCCATTAAATTATGTTCTTCACTCATCATCTCTTTAATGAAAAAAAATCAAGTTTAAATACTTATGTCAAATAAGAAACTGACTCAAAAGAGATTGGACTACTGGTAATCCCAGTAGAGAAATATAAACCCTATAGTTAATTTGTAGGCAATCACAAATTATATTTCAAATGCAAATCAGAACAATGGGCTGGGACAGGTGGGGAGAAGATTGGAAAAATATATTGTAGTATAATGACAACCTTGGAGAAAAGACAACCAGATCTCTTTTAGCTTGACAATAGTAAAGATCAAAAAATATGAGGTCTACTCTGACAAATAATAACCTATAGAGAAGGAAGGAAAGAAGGAAGGAAACTCTGTGTTATATACATACATACATACACACACACACACACACACACACACACACACACACACACACACACACACACGCAACAGATATGCTCAGAGGCAGCAAAGGCGCTTCGTTGAAGTGGTCCTGTGCCTCCTTGGGATCAACTCAGTCACCTTCCTGAGTTATGTTACCAATCTGACTGAGATAGCTCATCAGTTAAACTCAATCTTGTCACCCCCATAAGACACACAAAATAAAATGCCACATTCTGTCACTAGTAAGTATGGCTGTCATCACTGAGTAAATTACTTGTGATTTGGGAGAGGATTGGAACATTTGTGCATCAAAAGAGTTAAGAGTTCTCACTAGAACAGTAAATTGTGCAAGGACATCATAAACCAATCAGAAAACTGGGTTGGAAAAGGATTTCACTGCTGCCCAATGAAGTACAGCTTAATGTTCTGCAGGTCTTTCTCATTTTTCTGTATAAAAGACATTTTCTCTGGAAGTTAATATTATGTGCATCTTAGCTTTCCCATTGTTGGAATAAGTTACCTAACATCTACAATTTAAAGGAAGAAAGGTTTATTTGCCTCTTAGTTCCAGAAGATTCTATCCATGGTTGGCTGGCTCCAAAGCAGAAACATCATGGTAGAAGAGTGTGGCATAGCAAAGCTGCCTAGCCCCTGATCCCCAGGAAGCACAAGAGGGGACAGAGTGTCAGAAAGGAAAAAATGAGAGAGCGGACACAGGCCACACCTTCATTACCCACACAGACAGGCACAGAAGGGTGCTGTACTAATCCTGTAGGTGACTTCTAAGCCAATCAAGCAAACGATTAAGATTGTCATGGCATATACTGATTTAGTAGAGAAAGTGTGTTTCTCCTGAATAATCATGTAGACCTAAGGTAGATCTCTCAGAAGTTAATAGTATACTTTGTAACATCAGATTTGTACATCTCCAAGAATTATCATTGACTTCTGGCTTTGATGTTATAAAAGGAATAATTTGCTAGAAAACTCTTAATGCATCTATCCACTTTAATAGTCATCCTAGTTTAGGCATCATTTATAGATTGTTGAAGTGAAGTTAAAGATACAAAAGGATCTTCAAATTTCTGTTATGTTTCTGAAAGATTAAAGCAAAATACCATTACAAAATGGCACTAGCATTGCAGTCTAAGAAATAATGCCAGCATTCTAGTCTTCTCATGTGTTACTAGTACTTTGCATTTCAAATAGCAAACACGCCTAGGTGAGTTGTGTATTAATCAATCAAAATGCAAAAGTAACAGAGAAATTCACCATAACAACTGAGAATATTCCTTAGGGAAGCTTTCATTGAATTGCCCGATTCTGACATAGAATAACCCAGCTGTCCAGCTATTGATTTGGGCATAATTATCTGCTGCTTAGTAATTATTTACATATGCATTGGAATTGTGTCACTGTGCTTTTCAGGGGGATTAGGAGGAATGGTGAAAATAATTAGTGTTCAAGGGCAATACTACGGTTTGCAAAGATAAGGACCCATTGTTAGGTCTTTTATTGGGCTGAATTTTTCATTGGTGGAAGCTACTTAGAGACATGGGAGAGCTGACTACTGCATTTCTAAATTTCATTTTTATGAGTCCATAATCATGTATCATTCCTTTAAACATGAGCTCGAAGCAGTTTCCTACCTTTAAATGGATTGGGGTGTATGTGTGTGTGTGTGCGTGTTGCCTCAGCAAGTTGGGCCAAATACAAAATTTTTATTATGATTATGGCTGGGACCAAGGATGCTTACCTTTTAACAAATTATTATGAAGAGAATGGGAATAAAACGGTGTTCAAATTAACTTTCCTAGTAAAAAATAAGCAAAAAAATGCCTTTTTGGCTGTACTAGGGATCAAATCAGGCCTCATGCATACTAGGCAAAGGTTCTACCACTGGGCTACATCGCAAGACCTAGGAACTAAAATTAGTGTTTCCAACATAAATAATTCATTTAAATAACATTCAAGGACAGCCACCTGCCAGCCACCATAGTGTAGTCCACAACTCCACAGGAGGTCTGATATTCGAGTCTACACTGTTCTTCACTAAGGTTGAGATAGTGATGTTTGCTTTTAATTGTGTCCAAATTAATTTCTCAAATATGAACTAATACTTGATTATAAACATGGGTCAGTTAAAGCCAAATTCTATTAGAAAGTTGTTGTTAATGTTGCCTTTGAGAAATAAAGGTTTCCATCATTAACAAAGAGTTACTCACTTACCTACAATGGTTTTTTAGTGTTCATATATCAGTGAGAATATTGCATATTTGTTCTGACTTGCTCTTAGAAAAGTCTAAAAATCTTAACAAGATATCTCTTTAGTTAATTTTAAAGTTTTAATATAGAACCACACTTTCAGAGGACTTGATACTGGATTTTTATGGCTTTAGTAATTTAACGTTCCTGTGAACCCAGATTTTGGTGGAGTATTTGTGAATGCTCACATTTTCCTAAGGTCTGATCTGAAAAAAGAAAGGCTTGTCTGTATTTTCTTCATAACCCACTTTCCCTGGCCACAAGGATACAAATTATTTCAAAACATTTTCCAATATGGTCCTTTCTCTTTTCTCTGATCATTTTTATTACGCTACAGTTTGTTGAGTGTCAACGTATTTTCTGGATAGGATTTGTAATAGTGACTAGCACATTGCTAACATGAAGGTGAACACAATATTTTAAAGCTCCAACAGTCTGAGAATAATGAACTGATAAATAACTGGACTATTTACTGAGGCTCATGAAACTCCTCCCACAGTTGTTCTTGAATAACAGGAAGAGAGAGATGATTTCCTCCATAGTTAGAGCAGCAGGACCTCACTATGAAACATCCTCCACTTCCTTCCTGCCTCCTTATCTCTTTGCTAGTGTTTAATTGTGAAGTCTTTTATTATCTATTTAATAGATGTATCCATTTTGAGTTTATCATTTATCTTTTGAGCTTGTTTGCATTGCAGTTTTCTGTCTTTAAATGAAGGTTCCTGGATTACAGAGTCAAGTCCTCTTGTATTCTGTGTCTGACATGCTGGTCACCAACCTGTATGAAGGAGACAGGTAATGTTTAGTGGGCCTTCCTTTGCCCTTTGTACCAGTATTGATTTACTCACATACTGTTGGTGAGGACAGAGAGGAAGGGGACTGGGCGGTGATACAGAGTGAAGGCAGGGTGGGAGAGCAATTTTAGATAGCGAGTAAGAGCTCTTTGGAATTAGTAGTACATATGAAGATATTCACTGTAAAACTTACTAACTTTGTGACCTTGGCTTTCCACACCCACATTTTCTCATTATAGAATACTTATTTTAGGAGCCGAATTTAGCATTTCATATTGTTGAAATACTTATCCCAATACCTTAGAATGCATCTGTACTTAGAGACAGGATCTTCACAGAGAGTACTGAAATTAAAATGAGGTTACTGGGGCGAACCATAATCCGAGATGACAGAAAACCTCATAAGAAGAAAAATATCGAATGTAGAGGAAGAATGTTGTAAAGACCTTGGAAAATGAGAGCCACCCACAGGTGATGAGAGAGGTCTACAACTGACCTTTCTTCACCACTGTCAGAAGGAACTTGCTGACACCTTCAGCTTGGACTTCTAGATAAGATCAAATCTCTGTTATTGAAGCCACTCAGTCTATGGGAGTGTATTACAACAGCCAGCAATCCCATACAACCTAACCTGAAGTTGTGTTGGAATTGTATCACATAGTATTTATAACATGTTTGTGATGTATAAAGGCATCCAGAAGTTGGTAATTTAATGAAATGGTCAGAGGAAAGAAAAAGTAACCATAATGGAAATACTTCTAGAAATACATTTGTATTCTTCAAGTTGGTACAGGCGTGGAAAATGGGTTGGGATGAAAATATAGAGCAATTTCTTTCTGTTTCAATGAAGCCCCATGCAAATATGTAAACACTCATGGATCAACCATATTCAGTTGTGTTTTCCTTTGCGGTTGTTCCTGCAGGATGATAAATGAGCCCAAATAGTAACAAATGAGCCTCACAGGAGGATTTATGACATTGAACCATAGTGTTCAGATGGTGTCTGCATGCAGAGTGCCGGGTAAAAATATGTACGTCGTGGTCTCCCCATCTATCTGGCTTCGCTGGATTGGTTTCATGCTTCATTGCTTTCTGGCAAAGAAATAGTGTGAGCCCAAATAATTTTAAAACTTGCCTGTGTTAAAATGATGCCTCCTGCTATTCACTGATGCTCTGCTATGAATAATCAGAAAGGCCATATGTGTGTGGCGCTGGGATACATTTTAAACATCAGCACCACTTGCTGAGTTACCCCTTCTAACTTAGTAAAACGTAGTTCTTGGACTTGTACACTGTTTTTCAAGGTAAGACGGCACAAGATGCTTTTATCTTATTTTATAACCTTGAAGAATGAATCCTTTTAATGCAAATTCAGGTAAAATTATAATTTAGATAATTGCTTTAAAACTGCTTGGATTTTGATCAGACTGGGAGAATCTTGGTGATAGAATTCTTCAGGTACTTTACCTCTCACCTCTTGATGGAGCACATTCTACTAACACTCATAGGTCTTTCCAAATTATCAAGCTGCAGTTAAGGAAGATCACATAAGTGTGGAGGTTATTTTTCATGAATTATTCTCTCTGTTCACACACACATAATGTTGTACCATCATCAGTTCTTAGGAAGCCAAGTCAGGTTTTGAGGCATTTTTTCCTTAGTTAACTTTAAATTAATTTATGAAAAATCCTCTTAATAGGAAAATTAGACAGTAGTAACCAGCAGAAGAACTAACTGGCTCTCGGGGAGTTGTCAGCATGCCTACAATGCCAGCTCACACTCCAGGAGTCCCAAAGGAGTTACACAGTGATCATAGCAGGTATTCATGCTTATAATCCTTCATGCCCAGTGCATAGAAAATGTGGTAATTTATTTGTCTGGCTAGAAACTTCCAGAAGTTTGCAGGGCTGTTCTCAGTTCTAAACAGAAACACTGCAAACTCTCACTGCTTTGCGTCCAGCTCCCGTCATCTCTTCCCTGGAGAACTTCAGAGGCTTCGTGTTTCCTCTCAGTATCATAACTGACTCCTTTACCTCCACCACTGTCTTCAATAAGCAATTGCATCCTGGTCTACTCTGCTTAAAACCTCACAGTTACCCTTAACTGCTCTGCGGACGAAGGTCTACAAAGGAAGGTAGGGTCTGGCTTCTGTCTACTTCCAAATTCATTTGCTATCACTATCTTTTTGTGCCCTTCCTTCAGTCATGAGGAAGTGTGTGCAGGTTTTCTTGTACATTTTTTTTTTTTTTTTGAGACAGGGTCTTGCTTTGTAGTTCAGGCTGGCTCTGAGCTCAGCTTCAAACTCACATCACAGTAATCCTCCTGCCTCTGCCTCCTGAGTGCTGGGATTACAGGTGTGAGCCACCAGGCCTAGCACTGTGGTATGTGGTACTGATTGCTGCTGGGTGTGAGTCTCCATGCCCAGTATTGTATGTGGTTACTGGGGAACTGAACCCGGGTCCTTGCACTTGCAAGACAGGCACTGGAACCACTGAGCTAAATCCCTGGCCCTTCTTTTACCTTTGAGCCTTGGCACATGAGTGTCTTTCCTACAAGCTCTGTGTCATCCATATTCCTGTATCTGTCCACCTACTCTCCATTAGCTCTGTGTAGGCTTTCTCTGCTCTTGGAAGGATTCACTGTTCCTTTCATGTGTTTTCCATACCTCCCACTTACCCACCCTTATACTTATCATTATACTGAATGGAGTTTTATTTACCCTATCAAATAGGAAGTGGTTTAGGGGAAGGAGTTGTGGCTTGTGCCTGTTACTTCTGTAGACACCACCCAGCTGATATCTAATACACAAGAGTAAGTGTACAGAGGAGGAAGGAAAAAAGAGAGGGAGGGAGGAGAAATTAAACGTCCCAGGAAATGGGAAAAGAGGGTGCAGAGAAGGGATCTGACATCTCAACATTAGTAGTGAAGGCCCTGTTGATCCTACCAGTCTCTCATTACAACTTCATAAGAACACTTTGAAGCAGGAATGATCTCCAGCTATAAATGTGGAAAGTAGGCCTCAGAGAGTCTGTCAGCCATCAAGGGCCTCACAGGCATGGAGATATGGGGCTGGGATTTGAATGCAGACCTGCCTAATCCCCAAAGCTGTGCTCTCCTTCTGACCTGAAGCTTCCTCTCACATTTCTAGAGAGAGAGAGCGAGAGAGAGAAAGAGACAGACAGACAGACAGACAGAAAGATGTCATGTAATCATCTTATATTTTTGAGTTGTGGTCAAGCAGGTCCATCTCACCTGCTGCTCTTTATCTAAGACTTCCTGTGCTTGAAGCTGAAATAGAGACAAGATCAAAACAAACCCACTGGCCTATTTTTGTTGATCCTTGGAAACTAGTGGCTACCGAAGAGCTGATTCATTTAATTGAGGATGTAGAAAATATTGCAGAGAGCAGAGGAAAGGCTGGTGATGCCAAATTAAATTTCTTGGAAAACCAATGGTTGTATTCTTCAAAAGGATCACTGCTGAACTCATAATCAGATTATAATGTACTTCAGTCCAAATATTAAGTTTATTGTATCCAGAAACCAGGAAATATGTTTGTGCTTTGAGTCCCTTACATCAGGGTGACATATGCATAAGTACACTTAATTAGATCCTCTGGTGACATTAGTAACAGTGTCAAATGTCATGAATGGCTAATTGCGTGCCAGTGGAAAGCCCTATTTATGTAAACACCAGGCCGCACACTCTGGGGTCTGCATAAACCATCTTTAAACTGAAGCTTGTCTTTGTTACCAGGCACTAAACATTTTTTTTTACTTCAAGTCTTTGTTGGTACATTATGAATACACATCATCATCACATTCAACATTGAGAGACTGTACCAGAATATGACATGACTTGATTCCCATTCCCCCACCCACCCTCCCTGCACCCCCTTATCCCTTGTATAAATAAGCTTTGTTTTCTTTTTTTATTGCTATAACATTCTTCCCCACCCTGTTATTTACTCCTATAACCTCTTTCCTTTTATATATTTTCTATTTCACAATATCAACTGTATATACTAGAACTTCCTTTTCCCATTTCCTGGGACGTTTAATTTCTCCTCCCTCCCTCTCTTTTTTCCTTCCTCCTCTGTACACTTACTCTTGTGTATTAGATATCAGCTGGGTGGTGTCTACATCTTCCTTTCCCCATATCAGAGAAAATATATGATATTACACATCTGTGACCTATTTATTTCACTTATGAAGATGTCCTGAATGTACATCCACTTGAGTATGAATGACTCAATCTTACCACTTTTAATGACAGAATAATACTCTATTCTATAAAAAACCCATATCTTATTTATTCAGTCTCCTGTTGATGGATATTTTGGTTGTTTTCAAGATTCAGCAATCGCAACTGAGCTACTATAAACATAGGTGCACAAGTGTTGCTGTGATATGAATCTTTTAATTCTTTTGTGTATATACCTAGCAGAGCAATGGCTGGGTCAAATGAGACCTCCAATCCTAACTTTTTGAGGAATCTTCACACCGATTTCCACAGAGATTGTACAAGTCTACACTCCCACCAAGAGTGGAAAAGGGTTCCTTCTTCTCCACAGCCTCGCCAACATTTGTTGCTGGCAAATTCTGTGATAGCAGCCATTCTTTCTGGAGTGAGATGAAATCTAAATGTTGTTTTCATTTGCATCCCTCGAATGACCATTTAAAGACCCAGTTCAAAAATGGGCATCCAAAATGAACAGATACTTTTCAGAGGAAGAAGTAAGAGTGGCTAAGAAATATGTGAAGAAATGCTCAACATCACTAAACATTTTTGAATAGGAACTCATACAAAAATCTAAGAGAAGTTACTGGGACATTAAATACATTTTCCAAAAAAGTATGTCTCCCTGATTAGGGATTACAGATGAACAATTTTAAAAATTACTAATTGTACTACTTATTAAAATATACAGTAACATTTCATGGCCATTATATGTAAAGCACAGTATTATCTCCTATATCTCATATCTTCGAAGTGTACTTTGATTTCAAATGGAAGGTTTCACTGGGTTGAAAGTAGCTCTGGGATATCAGCCTTGCAGAGTTAATCTCTCACTTCTGATCCAACACTCACACATGCTAGCACCTAATGGATACGGAAAAACAACTGATGAACTTGGTCTGGGAACACAACTTGTACCCTAGACATTTAAAGACAAAGGGATAGTGAGAGGGTCCTCCTCCAAGTTCCTCCACTTTGCAGAAGTGAAAACTAAGCCTAGACTTCAATTCTCCTCCAGTCCCCTCGCTCAGTGTTGTCCTTTAACCCTGTTATGGGCCAAGTATTTTCATTCCTCTCACTCCTGATGACTTATATGTTGAAGGAGTTGCCTCTGAAGTGGTATTAATTTGACATATGACTTTTGGGAGACAGTCAGATTTAGAGGAGGTAAACATGGGAGAAACTGTCTTGATAAGATTAGTGCCCCTCCCTGTAGGAAAAGGAGAGGGGTCTTTATTCAGGGGCATGCACCAAGGAAACTATGAGAATAAACTTTTAGAAGCAGACTATCAACAGGCAGGAGCACACCACTTCCGGGTACCAATCTTAATGGTAAACTTTTCAGAAACTGAGGTGGAAGTAGAGACATTTCTGTTCATCTTCTTTTCTATGAAAAAATGCTTTCTGTTGTTTAAGCCAAGAAACAACTCGACTCATACAAAGAGGTTTGAATCAATTTATTGGCTTTTATCAACCATTACAATTTATTTTTATAAATTCATTATACCAAAGTCTTTTGATATTGGCGTTGTTTCCTTTCTAACAAATCTGATGTTATTTCTTTTTCTTCACTATTACAAAATATGAGATAAAAGATGTTATTTATTTATTTATTTATTTATTTATTTATTTTTTGAGACAGGGTTTCGCTTTGTGGTTCAGGGTGGCCCTGAACTCAGCCTCCAACTCACATCACAGCAATCCTCCTGCCTCTGCCTCCCGAGTGCTGAGATTACAGGCGTGAGCCACCACGCTCAGCACTGTGGTATGTGGCACTGGTTGCTGCTGGGGTGAGTCTCCATGCCTAGTATTGTTATGTGGTTACTGGGGATCGAACCCAGGTCCTTGAGCTTGCAATACAGGCGCCGGACCCCTGAGCTATATCCCTGGCCCAAAAGCTGTTATTTTTAAGTTGCACCTAGAGTAAAAATAAATGTTATGGTTTCAAGATTTCCATTTGTGGTGTAGTTCATGCAAGAAGTTCCCCCTTTTTGAAAAGTACTTGCCTTGACACCAGGGTGTCATCTGGGACATTGGAAGACGTGATTTTTTGAAGCGATTTATGTATCATATTAAACTGAACATTGAATTGACAATACCCACCTCCTTATCAAGTGTGTGTGTGTGTGTGTGTGTGTGTGTGTGTGTGTGTGTGTGTGTGTGTGTGAAAAATGGCCAAAGTTAGGTCTGGAGCAGAGATACAAGGCCTGTGAAGGCTCCTTCCTGGTAAAAGAAATTCTATCCATGGTTTTCTACTTGGCTGAGCTAAATGCAAGAAAAGGGGATAGGAAGGCTGCCATTTGCACACATCTCTGAATAGTCATCTTTGTCACTTCTTGAAATGTTAAGGGCTAAGTAATTCCCATCCTTTACAGATGTAGAAAATAATAAAGGTTGTGTTCATTAAGTTTTAGTTGTTGGCAAAACGCCTGAGATAATTAATTTATAAGGAGATTAGATTTCTTTTGGTTCATGGTTTTGGAAATTTCAGTGCATAGTTATTTGATTCTGTTTTGAGCCTGTACACCATGGCAGAGAATGTGACAGAGGAAGTAACAGTGAGAGAGGAAGTGGCTGGGGTCCCAATATGCACTTCCGGGGCACATTCCCAATGACCCAGTTTTTTCCATTAGGCCCCATCTCTTAAAGTCCCTACCACCTCCAAATAACACCACAGACTGGTGACCAAAACGTCAACATGTGGATAGTTGGGGGTCATCTCAGATCCACACAACAACTAAACTCTATTAAGGAGAACATTCCCTGAGATGTAAGATACACTAGAGTGGATGGCTTACCCAGGCATGCCAGTAGCATTGTGGCTGAAAGAGTAGTCCTGATGGGAACATTTTGCAGTCGGCCCATTCTTTTGTACTAATTAATTAAAACAAGGAGCAGATAATTAATCACCTATAACAGAGAAAACTCCAGAGAGGTGTGTTCCTCTACTCAGCATGTACAGCAGTTCTCTGATACTGACTTTGGTGACTTTGTCTTCTGCGTTTCCCACCCCAGAATAGTCCAGAGGGAATTCGTCCTACATGTAGTGCAACTTCAGTGAGAACAGCAGATCTATTTGACACAAAAAAGAGAAAGGATACAATTGGTGAAACCAGAATAGTTCACTTAATACTCTAAATTTCCTTGTGGAAGCAACAAGGTGGAATTTAGGGCCTTGTCTCTCTGCCCAGGAGATACTGAGGCAGATCCCACACTGCTGAGTGGCAGCATCAAGTAGCAGCTGTAGTTAGGGGTTGGTGCTGTGCGACTGACTTAATGCTGTGTGTGCTAATCCAAGCTCAGAAAGCCGCTTTCATGGGGAGAAACCACATCAGGACCTGAAGCAGGAAGACAGACCAGAGTATCAGAGCCCACAGCAGCTCAAGCAGGTAACATAAGCGCATTTCCTGCTTGCTGTTTGAGGTCTTACTGCACTGGGCTTTTTTTTTCTGGACTGCCTGTTATACAGGTGGTGACTCCAAGTGGAATACATCGAGAAAGTGTTACCTGCCTCACTTCACTGAGGACTTGTGATTCTTGGGCTTAGCTGTAACCATAGGCTCAGCAGAAATCCTAGACTTATTCTCTTCTTTGACGGACAGGTCATAGTACTTATGCCTTTCTTTAGCCCATTTTTTAAACACTATGACTACTTGAAGAATATATGATACCTGATAAAAAATATAGTGAATATTTAAATTTTTAAAAAATCAATTGTAATGAAAACGACATTGTCATCAATCCCCTCAGAATATTTCCTTGTGCTACAAATACAATTGTCCCATTATTTTTGTTACTTTCTGGAGCAGTTCTGGAAGTCCTCTTTCATGAGCAATTTTAGTTGTGCTGTTGTAATAGCTTTGATGTCCTGAAATGAATTAAAATATTTACCTTTCGTGGTCATTTTGACTCTGGAAAAAGAGCCACAAGTTGCAAGGTATGATATCCAGTGAATAAAGTGGGTGCAGGTTCATCGAAAATTCTTTTTGACAGAAATGAGTGTCCCAAAGAAACATGTGTCACAAAGAAGAACAAAACCATTTACTCATTTCTTACATTATTTTCTATGCACATAATTTTTGTCATAACTATTCTTTAAACTATGTCTTGCTAGTTAATATCATCTTTCCAGATTTCTATACTTAACATATGAACTCACCTCAGCAAAATGTCCACTAGGGCACCTGTCGGAGGAGTTGTGAATTTACTTCAGTAAATTGTGGGAGGGGCAGAAAGAGGAGATCCTGGAAGATTGGGCAGATTATCCTGGATGAGAATGGTTTTAAAATTCTTTTTTTTTTGAGACGGGGTCTCACTTTGTGGTTCAGGCTGGCCCTGAGCTCAGCCTCAAACTTACATCACAGCAATCCTCCTGCCTCTGCCTCCCAAGTGCTGGGATTACAGGCATGAGCCACCACGCCCGGCGCTGTGGTATGTGGTACCGATTGCTGCTGGGTGTGAGTCTCCCCACCCAGTATAGGTATGTGGTTACCAGGGATTGAACCCGGGTCCTTTTGCTTGCAAGCCAAGCACCAGAACCACTGAGCTAAATCCCTGGCCCCTCTAAATACTACAAGAGGCTTAAGTTTCAATTCTGTTAATACCATTAATATAGGATTTGGGGACCAAACTTCTTCATGAGTTCATGGAAACAGCCATATTCCAACCACAGGGGTAGATTATTGGAAATGAACAGCCAGTCCTTACCTGGGTAAAAGGTGAGATGCAGATCATGGTACCAATGGTGATTTAACCCTTCCTCTGCTCTCGCCCCTGAAGACAGTGCTGGCAAGCCTATGCCATGTGCTTCAGTGGGCACATAGAGCCCTCTCTGTCAGTGCATGAGCCAAATGTATGAGCTGTGTTTTTCTGACCTAAAACTGCAGTGTTCAGGTTTAATTACAGGGTTAGTCCTTTGTGATAATTCACAAAGGGTTTGGCTTACAGTCCTCAGTCTCAAAAGGTTCACTAGCATTGCCTTAGGGGAACCTACACATTCCATCTTTGTGTATGTAGAGGCTACATGAAGGGAGTCAATTGCCTTACAGAGAAAATGCGGTGAGAAACGAAGATGAATTACATAGCCTTTGTCATTTGCCTGAACTCCTCAGTGGCACCATATAAATAAACACTATCTATATATGAGAGCTTAAATTTCATAATGAAAATCAGTTTAAGCCAATTGCATTGGAAATTTTATAAAACTGCTCCATTTCTTTAATATACTTTATATCCTAAAGTCTTCACAGTTTAGCTTTTTTTGGATGACTTCCAAAAGTTTATAATCCTTATATCCAATTAAAACACATATGTGAATGTTTATGGTGTTGTTAAAATACAGAAACTAATTATCATTAATGAGAAATGCTAAAAGTCATGCAGTTCTTGTAATTCAGAGAAAGAAAAGGAAAAAATGTGTTTGGTATTGCTTCATGTAAATAGAGACATACATGGAAATTTATTCAAATTTATGCCAATAGTCTGTCTTAGGGATATGTTAGGCTTTAATGATTACAGGTGTTGTTATTTAAGACTATCTTTTAATTAAATATCAGTAGTCACCAGTATCAAGAAATCTCAACCTTGGCAATACTTGTTTCTAAGTGAACTCAAGGGTACTTAAGAAATCTTCCAACGATAACTGCAGTAAGGAGTCCATTCATATCCACCGATAGTTTGTTTTCTTCTTCTGAGGGAACAATCAGCATTGTGTACTGATGCACATTCGCGGGAAGCCATGGAGGACACACGAAACCGGGAGAGAATTGTTTTCCCCTGAATGCTCATTGGCCTAACTACACATTTGTCAATATTTTACATCTTTTTCACCTGCCCAGATGTATGCACAATTCTATCTACTGAAATGCTTTCCACAGTTGTTCAGCAAAGTCTCATCTAGCATCTCCTATTTGCTTATCCTTACACCTGTATTCCAGAAGAAGTAATGGCCCAGCTACCTACCTACATAACATTTCTAGTATACTTTCAAGTGTTTTCGACAACTGTTCATTATAATTCACTTTAGCTATTAGCTAATAATTTTCTCCTTTAAATAGTAAAAAGGAAAGACAAAAGATGCTTAAGCTATCTCTGTTCCTTGTTTTTTTTTTTTAATGTACGTTGTTATCTTTGAATGAATGTAAAAAATTCTGTGTAAAAGAATGGATGAGAGTGAAGTAAATTATTAATATCCAGAAATGGACACTCTTCTTGTTCAGGTCTGTTAGTGTAGGTGGTTTATAAGACCAAGCTGTCGTTAGTTGGTTTGGTTTTTTGTGGTTGCTACAGTTAATCTGCAGTGCAAAGCAGCATGTACTCCAAATGCCTCCGATGGGGGGCTGCCCTTTCCTTGTCCTCTGTCTGGGGTTGCGATGCTCTGGGACACTGCTTCCTGCTCCTAGTACATCCTCAGATGTCAGCAGCCCCTGCACAACTGGGTCATTGTTTCCCTCTTCCTGCATTGCCTTTGCTTGCTACTAAGTGCTCAGCTTGCAGAGGGGCCAGTTTCCCAGGAAGTGACTCAGTTCTCATGACCAGCCTCAGTCTTAGGAAGATCTTGTGAGTGTGGGGTTTGAGAGTAAGGTTTTCTAGTATTCTTGTCTCTTTCTTTTACCTTGAAAGCTAAACTGTGTAGACAAGAGTTCCTTCCCCTTTTTCCAGCAGTAGCACATGTCTTCTTTATTTTAGTGCAGGATTGGGGGTCTACAAGTGTATTTTTTTCTCTCCAGGACAGAGTCTCTTGCTTTTATTCTTATCCAGATGCTTTAGATCTGCCATGGGACAAAAGGATTTCCTACCCCTGCCTCCCTCAGCAGCTCAGAGCTCTTGTTCCATGAGCCATGGAAGAGGGGGCTCAGTATTTAAGTATCTATAAAATGTAAGCCTCTCCCTTCCAACCAGGTTTCATAGCTTACCCATTATGAACAGTTTGTGCATCCTGCATTTTCTTAGAGGGATTGCTCATTCTTTGGAACTCAGGTCATCTGGCTGCCATGTGACTTCAGCTCTCTGAGTCCACAATGTTGTGGTTTTGTAGACTGTCTGCTAGTTCTTATTGTTAAGGTGAAAGTCACATGCTTTTTCATCTTTCTAGATGCCAAATGGAAGTGAGACTCTATTGGTCTCATCACCTGAGCACACTGGTGAACACCTGCAGAGGGCTGGGTCTCAGGAAGTGCTGCTTGAATTGAGTCAAGCCCGAGTTCCTCTCGCTCACAAAGCCCACGTTCTGTGTTACAGGGAGCTCTTTCTACATTGCTTTTACATTCCTCAGTCCCTCCACCGAGAGTGAAATGCTTCAAGAAAAAATACTTTTGATTCTCTTGTCTTGACTTTTTTTTTCCCCAGGACTAATATTAAATAGCAACAGATTTTAAACTTCAATCACTATTAATCCTTTCATCTCCACAGAGAAATGAACTTGTCACAAATCAATGTATTGGGTTATTTTTAAGACATAGCTGAGAAAATTCCTTATGCATGTTGCCTGAAACAAAAATTCAGATAAGACAACTGTGATGGCTGTGACAAAAGTACTATCGAGGTATCTTTTTGTCAATAGTAAAAAGAAGGAAATTGTTTTAAAAATGTGCCACATTGGGAAAGTTGCTTGATCCTGGTCCTAGGGGTAAAAGGCCAACCTGAACTGGTGTCCCTGTGGCTGTGCACTCAGGGCTTTGCACACGGCCCTACCCACGCGCCTGGCTCTTTGCAGTGATGGGGGAGGGAGCAAGCTATTTGCAGTGCTGAGAAAAATCAATTTTCATCTTCAAAAGATGAAACTACCGAGCAAGATATTGACTTAGAAATAAAGTGTTTCTTAAAGACTTCCCATCTCCTATAAATGTCAGACCCAAAGCTAAGACTTTGATGATTTAAATTTTATTGCTAATTTTAGACAAACATGCACATAACTTAGCTTCAAGAAAACAACTAGTTCTGTATAGTTTTCTTCCTAAGCATTTTGTTATGTACGTAGAACTGGTGTCAGAATCCTCCAAGTGTCAGTTTTTTTTATTAACAGGTATAACTTGATCCCTTTCCATTCTAAGATTTTATTCTTATTTCTCTCTTTGATAAATTACTTCCATATTTTCATGACAAATTTTTATAAGAAACTGGGTTTGACATACTTTTTTTTTTTTTTGAGACAGGATCTCACTTTGTAGTTCAGGCTGGCCCTGAGCTCAGCTTCAAACTCACATCACAGCAATCCTCCCACCTCTGCCTCCCGAGTGCTGGGATTACAGGCGTGAGCTACCACGCCCAGCACTGTGGTATGTGGTACTGGTTGCTGCTGGGCATGAGTTTCCACACCCAGTATGGTATGTGGTTACCGGGGATCGAACCCGGGCCCCAAGACAGGCGCCGGAATCACTGAGCTAAATCCCCGGCCCTGACATACTTTAATATGAAGCTTTTACCATGCATGATATCTGTAGTCACCTAAACTTTAAGGAGGTGCACATTATTACAAGTGAAGGGAGATGTTTGGGTCTTGGAGGTTCATTAAATGTTAACCAGAAGGACAGTTGTTATCCAAATAAACAAAACAAAAGAGGTAAGTGGACAGCACAAAAATCAGAAACTTATCCACAGACATAGTCGGAGCAGAGAATAGCCACATTGGTGAGGACCAAGCCAGCCTATGTTTTGGGAGGAAATCTTGGAAAGTATTGAAGAGTCTGTTGCCTTGATGCCTGCTTCCTGGATGTCCTGTGGTGAATGGCTTTATCTTGACGTGCAGCATATACCTAGACGCTATTTTAGGGAGAAGATAGGAAGAGAAAGGAAATAATATAAAAGAACAAGGTTAATTTAAAAAAAAATTTATTAAATAAGCCTCCAATTACATCAAATGTAATCAGACTAAAGTTTCAATTAGATAAGAATAGAAACTGTTTATTATCAACTTAGATTGGACTTTGTAAGGAAAATAGAGTAGCTAAAGATGAAATAAAGGGATTATTTCTCCTCCCTACATTTTGGTATAATATTACATATTGTGTTTATAGTATGAGTACACATATTTGGGAAACTACTGTTTGCCAGAAACTATGAGAGAAGAAAGAATTAGAATTTGGTTTCTGCTTGGAAATTGCTTCATAGGAATAAGAAAGAGCCTAATGTACCCTAATAACCTTCCATCCCCTAAATACTGTTCATTTCTGTTTCTCCAATCCCTGAACATCACTGATGTAGAAAATATAAGGAGTACATCTGAATAACTGCAATAATAATAACCACAATTTGTTCTAACATTTTCTAGATACCAAACATGGCACATCCACTTTGCATGTATTAGTTTATTCCTCCTGATAACCTTGCAAAAATATTTTGAACACTTTTTATCGTTGTTTAAACTGAAACACAGGGAGATGAGGTAGCTCTGCATTTCAGTGAGGTCTCAACCAGCCTGGCACCCTCTCATTTCTTGAGGCCATCCACCCACCTTGTCTACTTTTATCTGCTGTGCGCATTAACAAGAATTTTGGAGCCTATGCCCAGGATTTGAATCCTAACTCTGCAACAACTGAGTTCTGCTGCTTCAGGCATGTTCTTAGCCTCTGTTTGCTCTGGAGCCCTTCCCTGTAGCAGATACAATGGTAATACATAATGCAGGAATCCCCCTGAGGCTTCCACAGGAGCGTGGAGTTCTTAGGAAACGCCCACCTCCCTGCAATCGCTGCATAGGAACTCCATGCCATTACTGTTATTTCCCATTTACAACTAATTTCTTAAATTGCCTTATTTCTTCTGCTACCTCATTGCTGATAGCCTCTTCATTGTCTCTCTGACCCCTGCCTCCCCTTTCTCCTAACCTTCCTTGACATAACGATGGAGTAGTGTTTCTATACTTCAGAGCGAGTCTTATCAGTCTGCTGCTCAAAGCTTTCATTTTCAGGCTCAAATGCAATGTCCTAATGTACCAGTATCTCTTACCACCTGCCCTCTACCTGCTTATCAAATTTGATTTTTTCTTTTCATACTTTCACACATGTTTTGTCCCAACCCAAGGAATGATCACCATGTCCCGAAGACCTTATGCCCTTGCACAGGGCTTTTCTTGCCTAGAAAGCCTGTCTTTGCCTGATTTTCTTGGTAAACTGCTGTGTATCCGTCAAAGGCAGAATAAGCATGTCTTCCTACCAAAAAATATTTCCTCTGTCCCCTCTTTTTGAGATGGATGCCCATTGTAGTTGTTTTAAATAATGTTTTGAGTATAGTTTTAGCATAACCCTTTCCCTGATTAAATCTAATTTTCTTTTTGAATGTTTTCCTCATAAACACATAGGTTTCTAACAGCAGTTACAGTGCCTTATTCTTCTGTTTATTCCTAGTCCACACAAGGCAGACATTAAGTGACTGGTAAATGAGTATCCAGAATAACTGTGGCTTCCTGGTGCATCTTTATGATATTATTTGAAGAAGCTTCTCCTTGCAGAAAAATTTTTCAATCTCAGGACCGCTAGAGGTTTTGGCATCTATCTCACCACACTTTCACATCTGTCTGCCAAGGGTTTACAGAGTCTCAAGGTAGAAGAAACAGTTTTCCTCTTGCCAGTCTCAGCTGATGAAGGGTGTCATCTGTGTTCTTGTATCCAAGGCCATGGAAAATAACAAATGTGAAGAGACTGTGTTATTGTCCCAGAGTAGTTACAGATCAATTCTTTAAAAAGCTATTTGATCTCATTCAAAGTAGGATATGGAACTAATTGATTATTTTGAAAGCTGATAAGTAGAGGGAAAGAACCTAACATTTCTCTTTGCTTTTATATATGAGCTGCCCCACTGGGAATAGGAAGGGTTGTCTCTTCATAGGATTATGCTAATCAGTAAACAACAATTAAATGATAGAGCAGCACCATTTGCACCCTAACGAGTTAATAACTCTGGATCTGACTATCAAGAGTGCTAACATTATCCAAAGGGAAACTACTTAGCATGTGTCCCTTACCCTGAAAAAATCCCAGACAGAACCTACTGTTTGTTTGGTAAAAGGATTGTGCCTGATTCTGATCTGGCCCCTGCAGCACAGATAGACTGAGTGAATTCAGTGGAAGTCCTTGGAAAAAAATAGTCCAGATTCTTCAGTAGAGGAAGAAGGGAAAGGTATGGGGGCAGGGGGGATTAGAGGAAAATAGGCTGAAGAACACACCCAATTTTAAAGAAAAGCAAGTCTAAACTAAAGTGTGAAGAGTTTTGCTTTAGTGATGAGAATACAAGCAGTAGAAAGTAGTGATTTCTAGGAAGATCAGAATTACAGTGACTACTAGTTATTTCCTTTATTATAAACTCAGGAAGTTACACATTTTCGCATGGTTTTCCATACCTGTGTTTTATTTAAGATATATGTGATAAAAGGCTGTTCAAAATGATATTGATAAGAAGCTCTATTAGTCTTCTCGGGTGGCAGTGCAAAAGTCACAGATGAAGTGAGCTGAGAGCAGTAGCAGTTTGTTTTCTCACCTGTCGGTAGGTTAGCAGTCTGTGGTCAAGGAGCTTGGTTTCTACTGCAGCCTCTCACATTGCCATCGGCCACGCATTCATGAGCTCTGTCCTTCGTCTCCCAAGGATACTGGTCCTGCTGGCTTAGTAAGACCCTCCTTATGTACTCACACAACCTCAATTACATCTTCAAAGGCCTTATCTAATATAGCTGCACTGAAGGTCAGGACTCCAACCTAAGACTTTTCACATGTTCATCCCTAAATATATACCAATTTTTCTGTAACTGTTTTTACTTCTCTCTACCACTTGGAGAATTATTAAAAAGTGCCTTGGTGGAAGAATTCATTCATTTCACACCATTTTTTGACTGCCCAACATGGGCCAGGAGTTATTTGAGCACCAGAGATTCAATGTTAAGCAAAGTCTATGCAGTTCTACTTTTCACAGATCTTGAAACCTGTTTGGGGAGCAGAGAATAAAATAAACAAGGTGAATAAAACATATTGTATTTTTGTAGTGATGAGTGGTCAGAAATAAAAAGTGAGGAAAGCAGAAGACAGAGTTGGGACAAAGCAGCCAGTGGAGGCCTCTCGGAAATGGTGAGTTGGATTGAAGACCTAAGGGAAGTGAGGTTGGGAACCATGTGGATAACTGGGGGGCCCGGCAGGAAGGATGATTATGAGATGTCTGTGCCTTGTATGCTTACGGAATGGTGAGGAAATCAGTACAACTAAAGCAGAGTGAAAGAGCGAGAGACAGAAATGATGCCAGGTCAAGGCCTTGGGGCCTGGCCACAGACATAATAAGAATGCACTGAAGATGGACAAGGATGAAAAGAGGAAGAACAGGAAGGGGGATCTTCCAATAATCTAGGCAGGAGATGGAAAATAGAAATTGCAGTGCTCCAAAGTTTGGGATCTTCACAACTGTAAAGATAAAATTATCATCTCTTAAGGCATAGTTGTAGGAGGAATTTTAGGGGTTCAGTGGGAGACAGATGACATTTGAAATGTCTAGTGTTGGAGTTAGGGGAGTGGTCCGGAAGACATCTGCATGTAGACAGCCTTAAAGCTTAAGGCAGGATGACATTACCTTGGATAATCATATAAAGGAGAGAGAGGAGATGAAAGAACGAATCTCTAGGACACTCCAGTGTCAAAGAGAACACAACCAAAGAAAGTATATTCAGGCAGAAATTATATGTATGTGTGTGTGTGTGCGTGTGTGTATGTGTGTGAGAGATAGAGAGAGAGAGAAAGAGAGAGAAAGAGAGAGAGATCATCATGTCAGCTGTAGCGGCACATCAGTAAGATGAGGACTCTGAAATGACTATTGAAGCCTGCAGCATGTGGGACACTGATGACTCTGCTGAGTCCAGTCTCTGCAAAAGAAATTGGTTGTTGTTGGGGACTCAAGAACAAAACTGAGGACAGTTTTTTCAAGAAATTTTACAACAAAAAGAGAGGGGAAAAAAGGAAGTGTAGAAATTGTACATGGCATTTTATGAGTTCTGATGGGTTTTTCTGTGTCTCCTTGCTGTCTTTAGAAGAGCAAATGATAATAATAGATCAGGCTGGCCAGCTCTTTAAACACTTAATAGCACTTTTACCAATGCCCTATGAGGGAGACATTACAGTTCCACTTTATAGATGAAGAAACTGAGGCAAAAAAAGATAAACCTGCTCTAGTCACACATTTGACAAACCTTGGAACTAGATGGGAGCTGGGACATTTGACTTTCGATGTGTATGTGTAATGTAATGATTTATGTTGACAACAGCGCTGGAGAGTGCACAGATCTAGGGCTGTTGTACTGGTGGCTCAGAAAAAGAAGGAATAGAGAAATAATCACAAGATCCATGCTTAAAAAGTATCACTGTGGTCATTATAACCTGTTAACTCAGAGAGGAATGTTTCTGGGCAGCTATGATGGGAAAAAAAAAGCTTCCTTTTTTAGTGCCTCGCAGAACCGTGCTGCCACATAGACATTAGCAGTGGTCACCTCTGCAAGTGTTTTATTCTGTCCTGCACTCCATATTTTCTGTCCCCTAAACTCTATTATTTGCTGTTTGTTTAGCAAATAATTCACAGTTAGAATTTTGTTTTGTTTTCTTCTTTATTCCTCTAGCCACTACAAAATAGTATCCCAAGTCTGCTAATTTTTCTCTTGCACCCGTCCAACATCCATCCATTTCTTCACTTTTCCTTTTATTCTTTATTTTTTACTCCAGTGCTGAAGTGAACAAAACATGTTAGAAGGTGTTTTGTCATTTGTTTACTTTCTCTTTGCACGGAGCAGAGGACTGTCAGTGAAGAGGAATTATGTCAGTAGTGTGTGAAGAGGCGAGCCCGGGAACTTGCAAGTAAACACATACCTGCAAAGAAAACATATCCACTAGAGTGTATTACATTTTTTTGAAGTCCTGAGATTTGAAAATACGAGACTTTTCATGATGTGAAAACTCATGCCACCAAAAGCTTTGTGAATTAATGAGATTTCTCAATGAAAATGCAAAAACCATAAAATATTGCTGTTCAATGGAGAACTGATGAAAAGCAGTTATTGGGATGCTGTGTACTTTAAAAGACGATTGGGTTTCAGAAAAAGGGCCATCAGCCAGCGTCCTTCGTTTTGCTCTGTAATTGCAATTTCTAGGCCATATGAACAATCGTGTGACCCTTGAGAAAAGAATTAGTGATTGCAATCATAGTCCCCTAATCAGGCGTCTTGAAAGGAGCTATACTTGAAAAATCTTGCTCATATACAGGGCTTGCCAACCCCACTTTCGCAGTTTCTCATATATTACTGCTATGATTTAGTGTTTCAGGTTTGCTAATAATTCTCCAGTCAAATTAAATCAAATATGGAAGTTGAAATAGGGAAACCAATAATGCCATCTACAGAAAAAAGGGAGTGATTGTTTTAATTGCTGTCTCTTTAAATGAAGCTTGAGTTGTTGTAGTAAATCTATAGTAGACAGAAGAACTATGTTCCACGGGAGAGCCTGGCTGCTCAGACAGTGAAAAAAAACTGTAGCAGGGACACTGCACGGAATTCACTATGGAGAAGTATGCTATTATTTGGCTATTTCAGATTTATGTTTGTTGTTTTTTAATTGATTTTTTTTTTTTTTTTAGGTTTTTTTGAGACAGGGTCTCACTTTGTGGTTCAGGCTGGCTCTGAGCTCAGCCTCCAACTCATATCACAATCCTCCTGCCTCTGCCTCCCGAGTGCTGGGATGACAGGCGTGAGCCCCCACGCCCGGCACTGTGGTATGTGGTACTGGTTGCTGCTGGGTGTGAGTCTCCACACCCAGTATTGTTATGTGGTTACCGTGGAATCAAACCCGGGCCCTTGCGCTTGCAAGACAGGCGCCGGAACCACTGAGCTAACTCCCCGGCCCCCTTTTAATTGATTTTTATTGGTACATTTATATATACATTATAATCACATTCAGCATTGAGAATTTGTACCAGTACATGACACCTCTGGGTTCTCATTTTTTTCCCATTCCCCTGCCCTCTTTACAACTTCTACCCTCCACAGACATAAGCTTTGTTTCTTTTTTATTTAACCATCAATGTTTTTCTTTCTCTTCTTTACTTTCTCCTCCTCCTCCCTTTCAGATTTATTTTTGATAGAATGTGTCTCTCCCACCCTAGTGTGATAATATTTTTGTAAGATATTTCTTTTAAGAATCTTGTTAAGAGAACATCTTGTTGTGACATCCAGGGCAGGACATCTCTCCCTTTGCCTAATCCACCATTCTCTAGTGGAATAAGGAGAGTCATTTATATGGATAAGCACCTGTTGTTGGAAACAGTGTTTTAAATCAGATGTAAAGAAAGAATTTAAGGCCCAAATAAATTATTCACTCTAAACAAAACCCAGAACTGGCTGTGATTTGTAACTTATCGGGGTAGTTTTCTTTGAAATGCGCTAGCTCTGTTAACTCTTTCAAGTCAGGAAGGCCTAAGCTTCATGGGAGCTTTGAATGTCTTTGGATTTCAGCTGTCTGTGTTTCCTGTACATCTGAGTCTATCAGACTGCCTGCATTTGGAGACATTTCTAGGTTTTACCTCTTTTACAGTTGAAGTAAATTCAAGGGAAAACAAAACTTTTTTGTTTAAAAACCTCGACATCTTTAGTCTTTTTTTGATTTATGTTAAGTAGATCATAACAAAAACTTTCATGATGTAATGGCAAGATGCCAGCAAGCAGACGATGACTTTTAAATATTAGGGCATACGTGTATTTGTAACAATTTTATACTTATTTTGTGTGATTCTTAGTTCAGTAAATGACTTTGTAGTTTTTTGCTCTTTTCTTTTTCTCCTAAGAAGCATAGGTGTTATGTGAAAAGCATAGGCTTTTGCTGTGGCTAGGGGATTGGAAAATGCAGCACGGAAATAACTGGACCGAGACCACCATTCTCATTTCACTTTGGCCTTTCTCACATCAGTGGTTAGAATGATTTTAAGTCACTCCAGTCAGGACTTGGATCCAACTACCATCCCCGAGGTGAAAAGTCAGGGGGTAATCCATTTAGCCAGTCAGTTCTCCAGGTAGAAGTGCGATCACCGTTACATTCATTTTACGTTCTCCCTCCTTTGTCTAAGAATGGCTATAGTTTATGTTAAGACACAGTTCTCATTGTGATTCATGTTTCTCTGGAATCTAAAACTATGGAAATTCTTCATGCAGAAAATAGGCATAGTTACTGTACAAAAGCTGTTTCAAAGCCAATTTTAGGTGAATTGTTGAGACTGTGCAACATTGAAACCCTTGCCTTAAAAATGAGTCCCTCCTTCGAACAGTGTTAATCAGCAAGTTGAATCAGTGTCTCGTTCCCTGAAATCTGCACTTTTCGTGTCCTTTTTCTACTGTCCAGAATAAAAAGGATCAGAAATCAGGTAAAATGAGGCATTTCAATCTTAACTCATACTGATAACTAAAAATTTGTTATTGGGAGATAATTTTTTTCTTTATGACAGAAAGCATTGATATTGAGTTAGCCAGAGGACTCCAGTAGGTTTGAGTAAGATCCTGTTTGTGTGCATGTGGTCATAATTCCTTTCGTAGTTTGAGTCCTTGAATGTGCATTTCATTACACAATTATTATGAAAAATTTGAAAATAAATCTTCATAATGAAGGACCATTTCAGATCCCAGTGGAACATTTTCCCTTTAGAGTGAAACCTGATTTTCTGTTGACTAAGAAATCTATGACAAAACCAATAATAATTTTTGCTACTTTCTGTGATGATAACAGCTTTATATTTCTTTCCATCATTTATTAAGACATAGAATGCAGAGACATATATCTAAATAATTATAATCATTCCATAAAGTCTTAGAAAATGAAAGAGAGATAAGTTCTCTGAGGTAAGGCACACAGATTTTAGGGTACACGGGTAGAAAGCACTTAGTATTTCATGACTTCTAAAAGTACTGAGTCTCCTAATGACATCAGGACTTTGTATTGGCTGCCAAGATGATATATGTGCCTAATACATTCTCACCAAATCACAAGAGTTTATTTTAACAACCGAGCACAATCAAGAGAGAGACAATTACATGAAAAGCATTTATTGATAAAGAGGATAATGTACCATGGAAAAGCTGGTTAAGCATTTCTGAAATGAAAGCCTATTGTTTGCTGAAAGATTCTACTCTTCTTTAACTGGTTTCAATCATTTCCAAGTTGACAAACTGTAATCAATAGTCTGTTATTGGTCTGATAATTAACAGATAGTGGCCTGACTTTATGAATGGTAAGTGCTTGTCACTAATTAACATTTGTTTTGATTAGTTGGTATTTAGTTGTCAAAAGCTGCTATTGTAGTGAGGTGGAATGTCAGAAAAGGGTTTTTTGTTATAGGCTTTGATTGATACTAGAAATAACTTTTGTTTTCTGTGGAGGGATGTCTGACTCTATGAATTCTTACTGTAATGTAACTACAGTAGTCTGAGAATCATGTAAGGTCCTGGGTATTTCTAATGAATTGTCCCTGTGACTGCTCAGTTTCAAGAGAGAAAGTGAAAAAGGATCTGTAGTCAAGGGGAAAGGGAGAGATTCCATGATGAGCCCTGAGTGGTAAATGTAGCTGACTGACATATAACTGACTTAATTAAAATTGAAGTGACAGTATGACTTTTAAAGATTTCAGAGATTGTATAATCTATTTTACAATTAAAAAAATTAACTTACTTATTATTTTCTATGGAAGAGGCTGTTTTCCTGGAATCTCACAGTACACGCCACGTGCACGGCTGCCCAGTGGGTTGCCACTGTGGAACTGCTGTCATTCCGAGAAAGATCGGGTGTTGGAGTTTTCTTCTCACCTGAAACTTCCTATCGGTCTTCCGACATTCAGAGAGGCCAACTAGGTGGAAGGCATGTGTACCCTGGGTTTAGACAGACTGGGCCCCAAGTCTCTGACAGGGAAGTTAAGGATGCAGAATTACTGATATACCCTGTCTTAAATACTTGCTTTAATGCAGTCTAGTAGAAAGGATCATATCCCACAAAGGCTTTTCAGATGGGGAGACTAGAGTTTTTACATTTTGACCAAAGGAAATATAAACATTTTCATAAACTATACTTTTAAATATATGTTTTAACATTTAGCCTCAAAACTGGATTTATCTTGTGTATCATTTTTCTTTTTTAGCGTACAATGTTCCAGTTTATGATGTACATTTAAATCTGGAGCCTCCTCTTCAATTCGTTGATTTTGTACTGTTAATGGATGTGTACCAGATGTGTTTGATGTCTGTGATATATTTATTCATATTAACTACAAAAGACATACCAGTTGGATTGGGGATTTGAATTATCCTTTATGAATTCTGTAGTGTTATTAAGAAGTTAAAAGAAATAGATATTTTAATAAAGATGAAAAGAGTGGTTTTATTTGTAGTTGGGTTAGCTTTGGAATACATATCATTATGGATGTTTCCTATTGGTACATTGTGCATTACACATGTATTATATAAGTATCTGTGTAATTTTTTGGTCATGATTTTGTTACTGGACATCATGTCCCTCTGATCCCTGGGCAGACTGAACTTTCTGTTTTCTCCTTTCGTTATGCTTTACCAGTCTGATTTCAGTGGGCAATACTTAATTAAACTTCATCTCCTCTTTTTACGCTCCAGGTATTATTATGTTGCTCCTTCCAAGAAGTAATTTGGGTGCTGTTTATTGAAGCTGTGAATTTAATCATCTCAATCCCACGCTATTGCAGGATGACTGTAATGAGATGTATTGACATTTCTCTGGGACATATTTTTGCTTCTATTGTGTGTTGTTTCTCCAGAATACTGGATGCAATGGTTGTTTTATAACACATCCAAATAAAAAACAGTTTCTTCTTTTAGGACAATAATAAATTTAAGTTACTCATTTCAGTAAATGTCTTTAGAACTTTTTTTTTTAAATAAAAAGAATTCTGGAGATTAGGTTTAAAGAACACCAGGTGTACATGGCATGACTAGAAAACATGGTAAATGTTTAAATAAAGATATATATATATATATATATATATATATATATGTATTATGGTAAAAGACACATTGCCATTAATCTCCATAGTATATCTCCCTATCTTCAAACACATACTTACTTCAGTGTTTTTACCACTTTCTGAAGCAGTTCGGAGTTCTCTTTTGTGAGTATGTTTTCATGACTAAATGTCCTGAATTGATTCCAAATGTTTACAGTAATTTCTGTCAAATAAAAATACTAAAGTGCGGCCTTACATACCTTACTCACCAGATCTGGCACAGTACCGTGTCTGGCCCTTCTCCAAAGTCAAAATAACCACGAAAGGTAAATGTTTTGAAATCAATTTAGGACATTGAGGTGGCATGGGGGCACAACAAAAGATACTTGTGAAAGAGGATTTTCATTACTGCTTCAGAAAGTGGAAAGAGCTGGGCATGGTGGCTCATGCCTGTAATCCCAACACTCGGGAGGCAGAGGCGGGAGGATTGCTGTGATGTGAGTTTGAGGCTGAGCTCAGGGCCAGCCTGAACTGCAAAGCGAAACCCTATCTCAAAAAACCTAAAAAAGAAAGTGGAAAGAATGATGGGATAACTGTATTTGAAGTAGGAGAGTATTTTAAGGGAGATTATTGGTAATGCCTTTTACTCTAATAAATTTTTATTTGAACATTTGCCATGCTTGGGGGTGTGGTGGTACATGCTGGTAATCGCCACACTTGAGAGGCTGAGGCAGGAAGATCTCTGCAAGTTCAAGGCAATCCTGAGCTACAAAGTGAAGCCCTATCTAAAAACAAAAACCAGAAGCAAAACAACAGCAGCAAAAACATAAAACCATTCACCATATGTTTGGGACAGAAACAAAGGAGGCCTGGAGAATCATTGCCCCTCTACTAGAACAGACATCCCACCAGACTTCTCCATGTTGTAGTATAAT
>PVIR01012428.1:0-44708 GCA_004026965.1 Petromus typicus
GTCCTGTTAGCATGCCCTGTGGAAGCTGTCGAATGGGAAGGGAATCCGGCTTCATCCTGCAGATGACGGTGGCTTGCCGCGCTGTCTCCACGGTGGGGTGGAGGCCTTACGCCAGGCGCCTCTCCCTGCCCTGGTGGTACTGACTCAGGCTAAGTGACGAGATCCCGAGGCAAGTGCAGAACTCGGTTAATGACACGCTGGACTTTGTTCTTCAGTAGCTTGCAGTGAATGTGCACGAGCCCTTTGGGGAATGGTAGTGACTACTGACGCTTTAAAATCGTGTGAGCCATCAGCAAAGATGAATTGAAAATTCTAGAATAGCTGTGCTTTAGCCAACTTTTAAAAGTAAAAAAAGGTATGAAACGAATTTCAGAACTGTATTTTACTTCACTCAGTATATCCAAAATATCATTTCATTGTATAACTACAAAACAAGTTACGGGTTAAGTATGTTGCATTCTGTTTTTTGAAGTCTTTGAAGTTGGGCGTCTGTTTTAACCTCGTAGCACATCTCCGTTTGCCTGTCATGAGATGCAGTAAAGCGCTCGCCCAGGCGCCCTGTTCGGTGACGCGGTTCCCCCAGCCCGACCACTGACATCTTACGGTGATTACTAGCACTGGACCAGTCTGAGGGTCCGTACAGATCAGTGGGGACTGGCCCAGGCCACCTGCTTCAGTCTCGTCGCAGTAAACGCTGCTGTCCATGTGTAACGCTGGTGGTCGTCTGGGGGCTTCCAGGAGATATCTGAAGAGTAAAGGTCTGCATGGTGGTTCTTAGGCTGTTCTCGCTGCTGTTAGTTATACCTGCTGTCTCTTATGTAATAATCACTGGGCTCCAGGCTTTCTCTTTTCTTACGGTGTTTGGAGAAGATCAGAACTGGACGTGCCCGTGTCCGTTAGTAATTGAGGCCCCTCGCGGTCTTGTGATTTGCCCAGTATGTAATCCTGGGTTTCCAGGCTGCCACATTGTCTCCCCTCTGCCTGCTCTTCTCTGCCAATAAATACATTAAAAGTAAGTTACAATTTCTGTGTTTAGAATGGAAATTATGGTTTTTGTTTGGCCTGTTTCAGCAGAAATTACGTTGTGCTTGACCGGGGGTGTTTGTCCCTCCCTCTCCCCCCCACTCAGGAGCTCTGTCGCGCACTCGGGGCCTGTGACAGTCTCCTGTGTTTTCATGGACTGTGGCAGGTGTGCTCTCTGGTGCACAAGGTCTTGCTCTGCTGTTGCAGCTGGAGAACGTAGCGGAAGGAGGGGGCAGGGGGAGGGAGAAGGGTGGGTGGACGGAGAGCCCGAAGAACCTTTAGAGTGACAGGGCGCTGGATGGCCTTGTTCTTCTTGGTCCTGTCTGTTGCCAGTGCGTTTCTGTCCCATTCAGTGGATGGTAAAAGTGAGGAAACGTTCTCAAGTCCAGTTGATGTGCAGAGTCACTAGGATGTCAGTGCAGGCAGCTTCACGTCAGGGCCTTGTGTGTTGGCAAGTTACCTTACCGGCCGGGGAGCTGAGGCCTCCAGCGTTCTGGAACTGCTCATTGGGCGGTTCTGAGGATGGTACGGTCCGCGTTTCATCGTGTCGCTGTCAGTACCGTGTGGCAGTTCCGGATTTGGGTGGACTGACGTTGGCCTTTGTCTTTTCCAGATCTGGGCTGCGAACGCTGGTGTCACAGCCAGTCCTCCCACTGACCTCATCTGGAAGAACCAGAACTCGTGGGGCACCGGTGAGGATGTGAAAGTCATACTGAAAAATTCTCAGGGAGAGGTACGGTTACTCGTCGTGTCACTGCAGTGTCACATGTGCATGAAAGTTCACTGTCCAAGTGTGAGCTCTTCTCAAATCGCAATGTGAAGTAGCTGCTTAAATCAGGTCCAGGCTGCCAATGAGTAAACCTGAGCGAGTCAAGAGGAGGGCACTAGTGTGTTGCAGAGCGCGTGAGCTCCAGAGGCCCCTTGTCCTGTCTGGGGTCTTGTCTCCGCCGCTCACTGGAGCGACTTGACTTCACCGAGCCTTTGGTGTGGACAGGCTGGATGGGGGAGGAATGAGGTGCCTCTGGTGAAGTGCTTGGTTCCTGGCACTGTGCATTTGTCTGGAATAGGAGCGTGTATGTGATTGACCTCTGCTGCTGTGAGCCCGTGTGCGGACAGCGCGGCTTTCCTGAGTGACGCGCAGCACGGGGCTGGGCTGGGAGGCAGCTGCGTTGGCGAGTGCAGAGCTGCTCAGCTGCTCTGTCCCAGAGAATGGAAGGGAGGCGGTCACTCCTCCTCTCCTCGTGGGCCTCCTGATCTGGAGGAAGACAGCAGACAAGGTAAAATGTGAAGAGGCTTCCTGGAACGCGCAGCCAAAAGATATCTTGAAGAGTCACCAGAGACCTATTTTACATAGAGGTCAAAGAAGGTCAGTGGAGGAGGTAAGAAGATTTGTGGCCAAACCTGAAAGGTGAGAGCCAGCAGTTGAGAGCAGTAGAATCCTCCCAACAGAGCGGACAGCAAGGGCAAAGGTCCTGAGGCAGGAAGGGAGCTGGGACAGACCGTTGGCGTGAGGGCGGGCGTGGGTGAGTAACAGGGTGAGATGAAGGATGGAGAAACTGCTGTGGAGTTTGTCGGGGTCAAAGATGGGGAGAACAGAAGAGCTAGGGAGAGTAGCCTGGGCCGGGCGCCGGCTTTCTGTGAGGAAGAGAAGTAGACGAGTTGGAGGGAGGTGAGGTGCTGACGACGAGGTGAGTCTGAGGAGCGCCAGAGAGCGTGGATGACGTGCGCCCAGGTGGCCCTCAGACTGAGGGAGCTGCAGGACGAACAGCAGGCTCGGGGAGAAACTGGAAAGGGAGACGAGAGACTTCGGGCACATGAAGCCTGAGAAGCCAGTCCGGTATCCCAGGGAAGATTTCTAGGGTCAGTTGAAGTCCAGGCTGGGGTGAAGGGGCCTCATCACGGAGGCTGTGTCTGAAAGCAGCGTACTGGCTGCCCAGGAGAGTCTGTCAGCAGAGAAGGTTGGAATTAAACCCCAGAAAATGATTCCAGGAGTAAGTTAGAGTGTAGAGGGGAAGATGCAGCTGGTGCAAAGCAGGAAAACAAGGAGTGTGACATTGGGGAAGCTAAGAAGGGACCCTGTGAACAGGACATCGGCCGACGGGCTCACCAGTGTCCTCCAGGAGCCGCCAGCGGGGGAGTGCACCGAGGGGAGCCGTGTGCCAGGTACAGACAGAGCCTGACCTGCTGTGTAAGAAGCCCTGCCCCGCGGCCTTCTTCCTGCCCTGCCTTCCTGCTGACATCTGGTGACCAGACCGCTGAGAGGAATTCCTTCCTTAGCTGCTCTGCAAAGCACCCTTGATCTTGGGGAGGATGAAGTGGCACCCAACGTGTTTTCACTGTGGCCTCAGGACGGTTATGATGAGGACGGGTCTGGGAACTCATGTCCAGATGCGCCGTCGGCAGGGGAGGTGTACAGACAGACGGACACACAGACAGATGGTCAGGGAAGCCCTTGTTTACTCCTGTCTGAGGGAGCACTTGGGAAGCCTGCTCAGCCGCATGAGTACCATCACCCAAGTACTGGCATTAGCAGCAGCTCTTGCGTGGTTACCCCACTCCCTGGCAAGTGGAATCGGCAGGATGTGTGGCTCAGAGCGTTGTTTAGGGCGATGATATATGTGCTCAGGTCCAAAAGTACTGCTGAGTAGAAATTCACGGGCACTAAGCAGGCCTGGAGCAGCTCGCCTGCATACCATTTTCCTGAGACAGTTGTATAGGAGAGTACCTGGGCTGCAGTAGCAGATGGGGTGCAGAGTATGTCTTCTGGCAGGACTGAATCACTGTAGACATTTCCATAGAGATGTCTTGTGTTGCTCACTTTTCATTGCTAAGACAAAACACCTATCAGCAAGAGTGAAAGGAGGGAGGCTTTGTTTCGGCTCATAGCTGGTGGACCTTTCAGTCCAGTCAGCTGGTTCTAAGGCAGGGGCGTCCCAGAGACAGTTCGTGGCCAGGTGGCAGCAGCGGCCTGTTTCCCTCAAATCCCATCCAGGATACCAGCCTTCAGGGTGGTGCCACCCACACCCAGAACTGCGAAAACCAATGAGCGGACTAATCCAGTACCACACACCCTGAACACCGGATCGCACCCTCAGTCTGCTCGCACCCTTCATCTGCCACCGCCCAGCAGCCCCCGCTCCGACCGAGCTCGGCTTTGGGCTCCAGAGCTGGCCCCAAGCTTAGGCTGCGCTTCGTCACGTGGACACCGGATGTTACTTGGGTTGTCTCGTCCGTCCTTTTAGCAAGTGTGCTGCCTTCTGCGTTCTGGGTTCTCTACGAGGTGACTTGTCTCAAATGAGAGGAAGTGTGAATACATTCTTATTTCTTTGCTCATCAGGTATTTAATTTCGTAAGACCACATTTACTTGTTAGTGTACTAGACCACATTAGTGGCTGTCCAGTTATCCTCATTGCTTACAACTGTGTAAGAGCATAGGTAATTGGCTAAAGTCAGTTTTGTTTTTTTATATTATCTTTCCATTGGAGAATTGAGAGTGTGAAAAAACCCAGTTAAACTCGTTTTCAATAATAGGAAGTTCTCTGGTTCACGTCCTCAGAAATGTCAAGGTGGCGCCCGATGCAGGGCTCAGCGCCCCCGGGACCTGCTCTGTCCCTGGGCTGCCTCTCCGTGCAGAACGGCTGCTGGCCGCGCCTGGGGCCGTCCCCCGTTCTTGTGGGAAAAGGCATCCTGCTCCCGGGGTTTCCATCCTGGGTTTGCTGTTACTCTGCCAATGCGGGCCACCTGTACGTCTGCACGGGGGACCGAGTCAGAGCCTGAGCCTTCTTCCTTCTGGAGAGGCGCCCAGGGAAAACTGTGGGGGGCGGCGGGCAGGGCTTAGCCAGGCACAAAGGGCAGGTGCTAGGTTATTAAGGACAGCACACGTCACTATGGTAAAGTAAAATTTTTCTACGAAGGAAATTTTTAAAAAGTAGAAAGTCCCTTTGTACCTTCCAGAATAGAGACCATGCACACAGAGTTATACACCAGTTGTTTTCTATCAGCAAGAAGTGGCCCCGATTTACAGCATTGTTGTAAATAACTGTGGCTCAATGTAGGCTTCCAACACGTGGAGAACCCAGAATTGCTGAGATGGGTTCTGTTGGCAGCAGCCGCAGGGTGGTCTGCACAGGCGCTGTGCTGCTGGCACCCGGAGCTCTAGGCCCCACAGCCCAGGAGCACATTCAACAGGAGAGTAAGACTGTCACACAAGACTGCGTTGTGTGTATTTCACGTTTTGTAAGTTTGAGTACTTTGCTAAGGGCGCACACTTGTGTGTGTATGTGTCTGTGTCTGTGTGTCTCTGAACCTCACAACATTTTGGTCTTAAATGGTGGTTTAATTATTTTTCTATCCAGATCTTTCAACATTCAGCTTCATTTAATTTTCTCTACAGGTTTTCCGCATTAGATTAATAGCTTTTTAAACGTTGACAAATGAAAAGTGCTTAACAATAGGCTTACATTTAAAAGTAGTTGTGTTGAAGAAATTCATACTTAATGAAGCCGGGCAAGTCACTGTTCTCCACGCTGCCTGCTGGTTCCTGGTCCTCGGTTATTTGCAGAGCCCTCGCGGACAGAGGCACTGCCAGGTGCTGCTGGACAGTGAGCGCCTGGAAGGCGCCCTTGGGAGCCGAGGAAAGCTTTGGAGCATCTTTTTCTTATTTATGCGCTGCTGTTCCCCAGGTGGTATCTTAATTCAGTGAATTATGATGGATCTGAGTCACGTGCTTTTTTATTGTTAACTCAAGATAGATGGGTTCTTGTAAAATGGCTGCACTTCGTATATTTCCCAGCATTGAAGTTTGTCGCTCGCCTTCCCAGTCCTGTGACAGAGGTCAGAGTCCTCCTCTTACTTTGACTCACACACTCTGCCCGTGGACGGGTGGCAGATAGAGGCCTGGTTTCTGTTTCAGTTTGGGCCGCTGGGCGTTAAATTTCAGGTGGGCTTTTGCTGGAGTGCTGTCACTGTGTCCACCGCCGAGTTGTCTTTGTCAAGTGACCTTAGGGCAGGACAGAGCAGGACGTGCTTGCTTCAGCTGCCACTTCAGCAGCAGTCCCCGCATGCGGCCCGTTGTTGCTGAAGTGGTTTCTCTGCAGTTGTGCAGTGAATTGATGGGCCCTTCTGGGTGCAGAATGCACTGGGACTTCGCTAGTGTGTCATCAGTGATTCGTACTGATCCATCTTGAGTCCATTCCTTTTAAGTGGAACCAACTGTGGCTAGAACGACAGGGCCGTGTCCTTCTCGTCTCAGTTCTCGGGTGGCTGCGATGCCAGCGTGGTTCCTGAGATCCCAGCATTTGGCCTCTAGCTTCATTTTATTCAACACTTACTTAGCACCTATTCTTTGCTAGGCGTTCCAGTCCTTAAGCTGAATTCACGTTGAGCTTTATAAAGAATGTACTATGGCAAATTCTTAGAGATAGAACAGAAGAAAGCGCTGAAGCGTCTCCACAGGTGCCTCCGATTGGACGCCGGTGGCTCCCCCACAGGAAAATTAAAGATCTGAGTGTTGCTACTAATTATGCAGACTTCCATTTTAGTAGCCAGAGTCACTGATGAAATGCCTTATTTTTTTAAAATCCTAATAATCCCTGATACAACAGTGCTATTTCTTAACAAAGCAAAGGTCCCTCTCCCTTGTAGCCATGTGATTTTTTTTAAGTGTGGTTTTTTAAAATGTAAATTATCTTGTTTTTAGGAAGTTGCTCAAAGAAGTACAGTCTTTAAAACGACCATACCTGAAGAGGAAGAGGAGGAGGAAGAACCATCTGCAGTGGCTGTGGAGGAAGAGCTTTTCCATCAGCAGGTATTGCTTTAGTTTACTGCACTGAATTTTTATTAAAAGAATTGTACAGGGCCAAGGATTTAGCCCAGTACAAGGATTTGCCTGCATGGCAAGCGTGAGGTCCTGAGTTTGATCCTTGGTGCCAAAACAAAACAGGAAGCCCTGTCCTGTGGTGGGGGTTCCCATTATTTCATGAGTCAGAGCAGGGGTTCTGTCTTTTGTGTACTTCCAGAACTGATCGTTCACGTAAGTTACTGCCTGAAAGTAGTAGTGCTTCTCTTCATTTACTTTTTTCTCATTCTGTCAAGTTTTGTTTTTAGTTTTAATGCACACATAGTTCTAGGATATGTACACAGCTTGGATTGCGTGCATAGAAACTGACCTCCTGTGGTTGACTAGTGGGTACTCAGGTAGAGGAAGTACTTGCATGTATACTTGAGTGCCAGGAAGAGCCAGGCCTGGTGGTGCAGGGCTGCATCCCAGCACTGTCTGAGGATGAGGCAGGCAGATCCAGTGAGCCCAGGCCGGGCACCTTGGCCAGACCCTGTCTCTGGGTTGAAAGAGGGCTGGAGGTAGTTTGGTGCGAGGGCCTGGGCTCGGTTGCATGGACGCTGGAAGGGCCCAGTGGAGAGCGCGGTCCAGCTCCAGGAGGAGACAGACTCCTGCGTGTTCAGTTCCTAATTACTGGCTAATTGCAAGAGAGGTTTTAGCTGATGCTTGGGCTTTTGAGAGCTCTTGAAACAAAGAACCTCCAAATTCGGTTTTAACTAATAATACTTATTAATAACTCATAAGCTTTCAGTTTATATTCTCAAGCTCCTTTAGTCTAATTATTAATCAAAGTTCTTGTTCCTACCCGATAAGACTTCATCTCCCTTTCCAGATTTATAAGCCGTTTGCTTTGTCTCACAAGCCTTAGTCTCTCTCGCCACCCCCTGCCATTTTTTTTTATTTTGGGGGGTGGGTGCTGGGGACAGCTTAGGGCCTCACGTGGTGGGCATGTTTCCTACGGAGCTACACCTCCAGTCTTCTTTTAGAATCTTGTTTTGAGACAGGGTCTCACTGACGCTCCTGGGCTGGGCTTGAAGGTTCCTTGCCTCAGCGTAGTGAGTTCTGAGCGCTGTGCTAAGCAGATGCTCTGTGTGTTTGAGCCTGTAAGGTGGGAGCTTGCTGAGGGCCGGGCTGACACCGGGGGGTGAGGCCGTTGAGCCTGGATGTCTGCTCAGACGCTCGCAGCAGTAGTTTAAGGGCCGACACTGGATAACTTGCGTTTAAGAGAACTGAGCAAGAGGGGAGGGGACATGGAATGTGTGAAATGTGTTATGTACATGCATTAATTCCTCATGCTGAGTACCATCGTTACGTACTACAAACTGTACTTCAAGAAACGAGCCCAAGAAAGCCTGCAGGGTTTGACAAACCTGCTGAGGGAATCTCTGAATACAAGGGATCTAGACTGAAAATTGGGCATTTTGAGTTCTGGAAAGCTGCAGGACAGGTCAGTCCAACTTCACATGAAAAAGCACTAGAGAGACTGGAAGAGGGGACCAAGCTGCGAGTTCTCTCCTCGGAGGAGCAGTGACGGTGAGAGACCTTCTGCTGCGCTCCTGGCCACTGCACACATTGACGCTTTCATTTGATGTCAAGTTCCCCGGGGGCCTCAGAGGGCGCTCGCATGACCCATCTGGGGCTTCCTGGGAGAGGGAAGGAGCTGGGATCAAAGACTGAGTCCCCCGGTGACAAAATTCAGACTTAGGAGCTGCTGTTGTAAAGACAGCGTCTCCAGAAGAAGGAACCAAAGTACCAGAAGTTTGAAAGTGACACGTCTTGTTTCACCACTCGGGAGGTCCAGACCCTGCAGAGTGAAGTGTCCACCCAGCCCCCTGGGAGCCGTCTGTCCGTCTGACTGCTCCTGACAGCTGAGTACCAGTCTGTGGAGGCGGCCCACTGCAGGAAGGGTCTCCCTCTTTTGTCGTGGGAAGGACAGTGAGGCCCTGGCTTTGCCTAGTGGAGCCACAATGGGGCAGTGAGAAGGGCAGCCATCAGCACGACGTGCCGTGAGCAGTGAGCCAGGAGAGGCTGGCGCTGAGGAGCGCTCAGCGCAGCTGCAGTGAGCGTTGTTGCCACGTTTGTGCATTTGTAGCGAGCAGGAATATCTAGTTAAATAAACTGGATACAAAGAATGGGAAAAACAAGCACGTGATCCGTTTCTTTTCCTTAGCCACAAACACCATAATGGCCACAAGTAGAAAGCACATTGTGAGTTGCCCGAAGGTCCTGGTGAAGTGGCCACGTGCATGCAGGAGGCAGGTCCCTGGGAAAGGCGCCTCAGGCCAGCAGTACGGCTAAGGGCTCTGCACGGTGCCCGTCTGCGGTTCGGGAGGTCGGGTTGCGTCTGACGGGGGGACAGGTGACGGTGTTCGCACGTTGGTGATGGTCTGCCCAGAGGCTTTACTTCCTGTAATTCTGGTCTGGCTGGGCTCAGGCGGGTAGTTCTTCTGCAGAGCGGTGGGAGAAGATCATTCTTCAGTTGCTTTCTCTGGGCACTTGGTGGGGCAAGAGGGAGGTCCCCGGGGCCCTTCTGTATGCTTCTCTTGGTTCAGTAGTTTAGTGCAGGCGCTAGCTGCTGGCTAACGGGGAAAATGGAGAGTACCTGGTCTCTTACAAGCTAGAGGCAGAGCTGCCGTGGTCTCTTCATGTCTCTCAGTCAGAGTGAGCCATGGAGCCAGCCAAGAATCATGGTGACTTACAGTCCCCCCCTCTAGAGAGGGCAGCAAAGTATGTACAGTGACTTAATTCACTGCGGGATGTGTCAAGATGCGGCACCCGGGGTGTCGTCCGTGCAGTCACTGTAACGTCAGGATTACGTGGGGAGAAAACGGAGGCGAGAGATAGGTGTCGAGCTGGCACAAAATGCCCAGCCCTTTGCTTCAGTGGTTTGGTTGGAGTAAAGAAGTGGAAACTCAAAGTTTAGAACATCCCTGGCCAAGCTGAATCCATGATTGACCCTTGAAGGGAAATTGCACAAACTCCCAGGAAGAATATAAATGGGGATTCATTAATGTAAGTGATAAAACTTGAAGGCTACAGACAAGGTAAAAAAAAACTGAAGATGTCTGAGCTCTTGCGCCTGTGTGATCACAGAAAACTGTGAGAGCAAAGTTTTAAAGCAGTAAGATAGGAAGGCAAAATAGCTTTGGGACTACACCCTGGAGAATCAATCCAACGGCCTCTGGAGTTGATGAGGATTCTTTTGGTGACTTTGAAGAAATCATTGTAGCCTGGCAATGGCGAGTCACAAGTCATGGTGGGCTTGTGAGCAGCCGTGCATCAGAAAGCAGTGAGTCCAGGACAGCCAGCGCACGCGCCCTGCGATGTGCAGGCTCAGGTGCAGCAGAGCAAGTGCTCTGACGTGGGCATTCACAGTGGGCTCCGCTGAGTTTCCAGAGGAGCCCTCGGACAGTGGTGTGTTCGTTACTTTTAAATCATGTATATAGAGACACCCTTCCCTAGATAAGTGAGAAATTCTCACTTAACTGACCTGTGGACTTGGGCCAAGTTCTTCTCTTCTTGTCCAGAATCACTCTTGGGGTATGCTGCCGTATTCTAGGGGTGAAGTCCTTAAGAGAAGGAAGGCTTTAAAAGGGATATGTGAGAAGTGCTAAGGGCCGATGTGAAGTTAGGCGATATGGATTTGTAATATAACCCCGTTGAAAAGATTGCGTCAAAATCCTGTGCAGTCACTGGGTTCGTGTGTCTTTTCCAGGGAGCCCCGAGAGCATCCAATAGAAGCTGTGCAATTATGTGAGCTCCTCAAGGCATAAGAAGCGTGGGAATCCTGTATACAGCGCGGAGCCTTCTCAGAAGCACAGAATATTTTTATATTTCCTTTATGTGAATTTTTAAGCTGCGAATCTGATGGCCTTAATTTCCTTTTTGACACTGAAAGTTTTGTAAAAGAAATCATATCCATACACTCTGTTGCAAAATGTGAATTATTGACGCTGAACTAACTGTGTGCTGTTGGGAAAGGGTCCCTCAAATTTTTTTGGCTTTTTTTTGGTAAGTGTGTATGTGTCTTCTGTTTTTTAAGTTCTTATGAGAAGGGAGGGGTAAATAAACCACTGTGTCTGGTATCACCTGAGATTGTGCCGTCGAGGTCAGCAATCTGCTCTTGACTCTTCTCTGCTATATAACGGTGCTGTGAGGGAGGGGAAAAGCATTTTTCAATATATTGAACTTTTATACTGAATTTTTTTGTAATAAGCAATCAAGGTTACAGATTTTGTTTTGTTTTGTTTTTTAAATAGAAAAGAAAAAAGATTTTGTAAGAAGGCAATATCAATCTGATCACGTCCGCACTCTGGACGGAGGCCTTGCAGAGCTGTTCTGTGGTTTCTCTGAGAATCTCGATTCACGAGGGCAGTGGGCCGGGCAGGGTGGTGGGCTGAGGGGAGGGTTTCTCTTAAAATACATTAGCTGTGTTTTTTAAGATAGTGTAACATGCTTAAATTTCTTATGTGACATTAACAAATAAAAAGTGCTTTTAATATTAATCTACTGTCGTTTTTAACCATTAGAACCATTTTAACCCTAATATTTTAAAGGGAGAAAAATATTTTGCTTTTGATGTGAAATGTGGACTGTTCTTCAAGGCTTTGATAGTTGAGAAGGGTAACCAGGTTAACAAGCTGCGTTGGGGTCCCTTCCTGTATAGTACATTAGTATAGTAACATTAGTAATAGCTAATGTTTTTGAGCAAGATCTGTGTAATGTTTTACTACATTTTCTAGCTTATCAATCACAGGGCCTTTGAAGTTTTCTTCAGGAAAACCAGTAGGGATTGTGGGGATGACATTGATATTAAAGAAAAAATGAAAAGAATATTTTAGAGTCTACTGCTGCTCTATAACATAAAGAAAAAGAAATTCTTTACATCGAATGACGCGCAACACAAGCGTCCCGTTGTGTTGGGTGTCCTGGCCGTCTGTGTCTCTAACTAGGGCGTCCTTGGTTGTGGGTTGGGAGTTTGTGTCTCACAATTCCTCAGTGGAGTCAGTTCACTCGTGGGAAGCAGTGTGCCCAGGGCCACCGCTCGGTGCCCAGGCGGCGCTCGCTTCCTCCTAAAATGCCCCTCCAGGAAGTGGTGTGAAGACCGCTGCAGAGTCCAGATTGCATGCCCCTCAGGTTTCTGGTATGCTCTGCTGCCGCTGCAGACACAAGATAGGTGCTGGGTCAGAAATTCTGTCCAGGAAGCAGATAAAATGACAACTTCTCAACAGATTTATCTTCTTCATGAGAACGGCAGTACTGTAACCAGCCAAGCTTGGTTTTGAGACATTTTGCCACAAGATGGGGTTCTTGTCATCAAAAATACATCAATGCTGTATTGCTAGATGAGCTAGGTTAGAAACATCAACACTTGGGTTAGTTAGGCATTCGTTCCTGGCAGTGGTAGCACAGCACAACAGTATGTACCCCAGGGGAGTATACAGCAAAGAGACACACGTGTTCTACTGCCTGTGGTGTGGCCGCAGCCTGAATGGAGGCCACATCGGAGCTTCCTGACTGCTGCACCTGCGCGTGTCCTCCAGCACGGGAGAGCCAGGGTCAGGTAGGTGATGTCTGCATCATTGCTCAAGCCAGGTACAATATAACCATTTCATCACGTTTGTCATCCCGGCTCTCAGGAGGCAGAGGCAGGAAGGTTGCAGAGAACTGAGGCTCGGGCAGCTGACTGGAGGGAGGTCAGGGTGAGGGCACCAGGCCCCACAGACGAGGAGGGGATGAGGCGGCAGCCCCTCTTCTCCAGGCGATACTCCCCCCTTCCTGCCTGCTGCTGCTGCTGCTTCCACTGGAATGGCCCCCGCAGGTCTGGTCCTCTGCTGACACTTCAGGGCTAGAACACATCTCCTGGTAGGGAGACAGATCATCCAATAGCTTACTTACCTCACAACAACAAGAGTACAGACTTGCCAGACTTACTACATATGTGCTCCTTCACCAACCGAACTGGACTTTTTAAAAAATTTTTTGAGACACAGTCTCGCTTTGTAGTTCAGGCTGGCCCTGAGCTCAGCCTCGAATTTACAACAATCCTGCCTTTGCCTCCTGAGTGCTGGGATTATAGGCGTGAGCTGCCACGCCCGGCACTGTGGTGTGTGGTTAATGGGGATCGAATCCCAGCCCTTGGGTTTACAACACAGGTGCCAGAACCACTGAGCTAAATCCGCAGCCCTGAACTGGACCTCTTGCTTTGAATGCCAGCCAAGTTCGCTCAGCACATGGCAGGTGCTGTTGTGCTTTGGTGCTGTTTAGCCCGAGCTGGGCTCTGGTTACTCTGGAGGAGCTGTGGACTCTGTAGAAACATTCCTTTGGGTCCAGATGCCGTGTGCTGACATCTTGGTCTTGTTTTCTTTGTTTTAAAATGAATGCCCACTATTCCACGAAGCTTTATTTCAGGACCCACCGCCCACAGCTGCTGTGGGGCCCGAGCTGCCTTATCCAGGGCCCCAGCTACACCCCACTGTGCAGTTGGGACAGCACAGAGGGAGCTTCGCTAGTTTGATTTTACTCCTTGGTGACTTGTGGTGAGTTTTCTCCACACTGTCTGGTTTGCTCCGAGTGTGCTCGTGTCCCTGCGTCTGGCTGCCCGAGGTGAGCCTGTGGTGTGAGCCTGTGACTTGAGCAGACGGCTTGCGGGTCCTTAACAGGAGCTGCAGCCAGGAGAAGCCAGAGGCGGTCAGAGCTGGTTGGAAGGAGTTTGGGTCTCTGTGAAGCAGTGTTTCTCGAGAACTGTTGGATCCAGAAGGCCAACGGGGTCATGGCAGTTACCCTCACGCAGAGGGGAAGGGAATTACTGGAACTGGTGATTCAGCGCTGATAAGAAAGCACGCAGAAAGATTTAATAATGGAATGGACCGTTCTTTAAAGCCCATGGAGTGGTCACATGATGCCCCACATTTGTCCTTTCCTGGACGGACAGGCTCCTCTGGAGTCGGCTTCAAACAGCACCACGTGCAGCAGGGCTCCTGCCTGGGGCCAGGTCAGTGCAGGGACAGCCCGGAGCAGCCGTGAGTGACGCTGAGTCTCTGTCCTTTGCGGGGTGTTCCTAAAACACACCGTTGTCCCACACCTCCGTTACTGATGGGAGGGCTGGGTTAGATCGTGTAAAAGGATCATACCAATATGCTGCGTTGTAAATATAATTACAAATTTAAAATTAACTTCAGAGTTTTAATTAAGTTGCGAAGTTCCGGTAGCATTTGTTATGAAATGCCAGTTAATCACTATGGTTTATGTCTACAGGTGGGTGTGGTGTTGGTCCGAGTTAACGTTTCTCTTTGAATTAGTCAATAAGGAAAGCTATTGAGAATACTGGCAGTACCGTATTTTACTCCTCTCAAGAATACATGCTAATTCAACAAACATCAATCTGATTCCCTGAGTAGGACCCATAGCCCATCCCTGTTACTACCCTCACCTGAGTGGAAATATGCTAAGGTGATGGTCTGAAAAGAGCAAAGCAGTCTGCACAGCCAGTCCCAGCTGCTGGGGAAGGGGCGTGATCGCAACCAATGCAAGGTAAACAGACCTATAGCAGTTCCAGGCAGAAACGACTGGGCCAGCACTGCTGGCCCAAGAGAAGCTCCTGCTCCTGTAAACTAGGAAACAGGGTGGAGTTTGCACCCGCAGTCACTGCTGCATGGTGGGCTACAGTTGGAGGAGAATCCACTCCAGCACCCGCCATATTTGAGTGTTCAGTCAGAAGCCATTTGGACAAGAGTAAGTCATTAGATCTGAACTCCAGAACAAATACCCCGACACTACTCCAGGTCATCGCAGGGAACTGAGAGCTCTAAGCTTCCGCCTCAGACTGACAAAGTGTGGTTGGATCTTGGGACCAAGGCAGAGGCCTTAGTCACATAATCAGCCACACCCAGAGTATGTCACTGAAGAAGCATTGAAAAGCAGACACCAGCTAAAGAGATTTCCACACTAGCAACAAAGCCTTTCCCTTATAATGGACCCACAGCGTTCAGCACAAAGGGAACAGAACAACAGCAGAAGGAGAAGCCCAGCAATAAAATGTCTCCAAAACAACCTAATGCCCAATTTGACCCATTGGACAACCGTGGGGAGGACATCAAAGCCCAAACAGCTGAATTACATGAGTGATAAAAGAGGAGACAAAAAAAAAAAAAATTAGTAAGATGATGGGCATCTTAATTACTTTCCTTACTTCCAAAATAAAATACCCAACACCTGAAGTTAAAGCAGGGAAGGTTTATTTCAGCTTACAGTTTGTGGAGGTAGGGCCTGTAGCCAGGTGGCTCCAAGGCCGAGTACATGGCGGAGGAGCGTCACAGAGGAGAAGCTGTCCATGGCAGAGCAGGACAGGCAGAGGGCAGCAAAGGGAATGATGGCAGTAGGCCTGCTTCTGTGCACAACATTCCGTCCGGCCACCCCCGCAGGGCGGGTAGCACTCCTACCCGGCGTGATGTGCTGTTTATCTCAGCGTTACACACCCTAGATCAAGCCACCTCTAAAAAGCCCCACCTATGACTACTTGAGGCTTGAGGAGGACAACGAGATATAAACCACAACCCTCAGGGAGCTCTCAGATAATACAACTAAACAGACTTAATAAACAAAATAATTAGTGAGCTGATAGAAGAAAGTAATGAAAAAGCCAAGCTAAAAACAACAACAAAAAAATAGATGATCATTTTAGCAAAGTATTAGAGTCCCTGAAAAAATATCAAGCAGAAATCCCATAGATAAAATTTCTATCCTTGGGCTGGGGATTTAGCCCAGTGGTTCTGGTACCTGCCTTGCAAGTACAAGAGCCAGGTTCGATCCCCAGTAACCACATACAACAATGCCAGGCATGGAGACTCACGCCCAGCAGCAATCAGGACCACATTCCACAGTGCCGGGCACGGTGACTTACGTCTGTCATCCCAGCACTCAGGAGGCAGAGGCAGGAGAATTGATGTGATGTGAGTTTGAGGCTGAGCTCAGGGCCAGCCTGAACTACAAAGCGAGACCCTGTCTCAAAAAAAAAAAAAAAAGAAAGAAAAAAAGAATTTCCATACTTTAAGGGCAGCAGAAGTGATCAGTGTGAAGATGGTGCCAGCACTAGAAGACGGGGTTCATGCAAGTGACCAGCCCATCAGAGATACCTTGTAGCAAACCAGAGAACATGAGCCCAGCAGCTTCTAGATGACGTAAAGAAGACGAATTTAAAATTAATTGACAGCAGTGAAAAATTAGAACATGGAATCAATGGCATAATAAATCTGCTTACAAAAATCATCACAGAAAATTTTAAAGTATGGGAAAGGAATTTAGCACACAGATAAACAAGGCACCTAGAATGCTAAGTAACTGCCATCAGAAAAGGATTTCTTCACGACACATTATAGTCAAAATCCCAGAAGTCAAACACAAGGACAGAATTTTAAAAGCTGTTAGAGAAAAGGAACAAATCACTTACAAACATAAATCCATTAGAACTACAACAGACCTCTCAATATTCTCTTTGTAAAGGCCAAGAGAGGTTGGAGTGAAGTGTTTCAGCCCTAAAAGAAAACAACTTCCAACCTAGACTGATCTACACTGAAGAACTACCTTTCAGAATTGATGGAGAAAGCTCTTTCCATGGGGGTGGGGGAAACAGTTTAAGAAATTAATATTCACCAAACCAACACTCCAAAAAACTTACAGATATGCCGGCCTAGAAAGAGTGATGCCAGTAATGCCAAGGTCTGCGGGCTGAACACACCAGGTAAAGTGAGCAGTCAGCAGATGCCAGGCACATGCAGCATCTTTTTGTGACAGAGAAGCCAAATATACATGCTGGAGGATAGACAGTCCCTTTATTTAACAGATGGTGCCGAGAAAACAGGATCCACATGCTGCAGACTGGATCTACACTCATGTATCTCATCTACTAAGTGAAAGGCAAGATGGATCAAAGATCTGAATATTAAAACATAAACAGTTTGCTAGAATATGAAATAGGTAAATGTGTGAAGACATGGACATCGGCAAGGACTTTCTAAACAGAACCCCAGTTGCACAAGAGATAATGTCAAGACTCGACAAATGGGATTATATCAAGTTAAAAAGCTGCACAGCAAAGCAAAGAACCAGCAGAGCAAAAAGCCAACCTACCAAAGTAGAGAAAATGTTTCCTACTATTCCTTAGAGGACTAATATCTAGACTATATTAAAAACTCAAAAAACAAAAAATAAAAAACCCAAACCAGCAGATGCCTAAAAAATAAGAGACCAAATTAAAAAATAGTCAACAGAAATGAACAGGCACTTCTCAAAAGAAGGAGTCCAAATGAAGATAAATAGATAAAGAAGTGCTCAGCATCTCTGAACATTAGAGAAATGCAAATTAAAACAACATTGAGTTTTTGTCTTCTTCAGAAAGCATGGCTCGTGCAAGGTTGTGGGGAAAATGAATACTACCACGTCGCTTGCGGAACTGTCAACGACTATGACCATTATCACATGTAGATTCTTCAAAAAAGTGAAAACAGATTTTACTCGAGCCAGCTTTTCCCTTTCTCAGTATCTTCCCCAGAAAATGAAAGTGATACATCTGTGTTTATAGCAGCACAACTCATAAGATCATGGAAGTGGCCTGTATGTCCACCAATCAACAGATGGATAAAGAAAATGCGGTGTTTCTACACAATGGAGTACTACTCTGCTTTAAAGAAGGATACATTTGAGTCATTTGTAGGAAAATGTGTGTATTTTAAGACGATTACTTGAAGTGAAACTTAGACACACAAGTTTAATCATATGGTTTCCTGAGGATCAGAAACGCACAATTTAGAATGCACAATGAAAGGCAGGTAGTAGGAATCACGGAGCTAGGACTTTTGCAAAAGGAAAGGAACCAAGAAATGGAAAGAGAGGGAGGGAATAAGGGAACGGGAAAGGCCAAGACAAAAGACTCAACACTCCCGAGTTAAGAGAAGAAAGATGTATTTAGCTCACAGTTTGTCGAGGTTCCAGTCCAGAGTCAGCTGGCTCCAAGGCAGAGTGGGTGGCAAAGGACGCAGTTAATGGCGGACCTAAGACAGCAAAAACCACAAAGCGAGGGACATGGACGGCATCTTCCTGCCACTTTTGTACTTGACACAGGCTACCGGGATCAAGGCAATGCCAAGCTGGTCAGTGGACTGAGTAGCCACCCCTCATCTTCAGTCCCAGCGTCACTCACTCTAGATCCAGCCACCTCTGGAAAAGCTCCGTCGAAGACACATAAGGCTTTGGTGGACGTGGAAACACAAGCCATGGCAGCATATGAAAAGGGTTAAGTTTTATGTCAGCGTGCTAACTCCCTATCTCAGATATAACCATTATGTACGCATACATGTGCTACTATTACTAGTAGTTTAAAAATATGTATGAATCCTCAATAGAAATATTTTGATTATGAGGAAACTTCTCAGAGTAGTGCAGGGTTAAAAGGAAGCCCATGTTTAGGAGTAAATCAAAATTATGGAAATTTGAAAAGCTAAAAGATTACTGAATACACCATCCACACTGGCAAGATAGAGGAGTAAGGAGAAGATACAGATGTGCAAGACACCAAACGGAGCTCAACTACCACCGTCTGACCAAAGGGAGGAGCTCCCACCCGAGGAGCCACCCCTGGGGCCCTGCGGAGGTCGCTGTCACCGTCACCGTCACCGCAGGGGATGGAGCGGGGCAGTGACGCCCAGGGCCCTGCTGCCAGGAAAGGGACAAGACAGATCAAACTCTGGGCCTGGGACTGGTCATGCCACTCTGGAACTCTTGACTTTCAGTGTAGAGAGACAGCTATGGAACATCTTATTAGAATTTATCTTGGAATGAAAGAATGGTGCGATATTAGTGGATCCTACTACACTGGATTAAAATAGAACGCCACACAGAGTTCTGTGTCTTTAGTTACATTTAATTATTATAATGAAATGTTATTTAAATAATTTCTTAGAAGTCAGAATAGGAGGAACAGGAAGGAGGATAGTTCTGGAAAGCAGCATAAGACAGTGCAGAGCAGATACTGTAACTGGAGAAAACCCAACACAGTCTAGTGAGGAAGGCCAGCGCGCGTGCTGCCGCGGCGGCCGTGGGTCCTCCGCACAAACCGCCGGGACCGACGGACGGTGAGAACAGTCAGCACAGCAGCGGAGCTAGCTTCTCCGCACCGGCAGGGACCGGCTGGAGAATACCTCAGGAGACGCGGTGTCGTTTACAACAGCCTTGCCAGTTATAAAATATTCAGTCCCGCAAATAAATATCCAGTACGGCAAATAAGTAAATGGGGCACAAGCTAACGCGGACACACAAAGACTGCACTGATTACAAAAGGTTAAGGTTCTATAATAGGACATAAAACACAGCTGGGTGAGCAGCGATATGCTGTGGTCCTCAGGAGGTCGCTGAAAATGATCAGCACATCAATTTTCAGGACATGAATGAACATGTTTACTTCAATTCTGACCTTGACATAACTTGCCAATTCTAAACTTTCTACACAAAAATAAAAAGCTTGATCACAAATAGCTAAGTCAGTTTTGAATAAAGAGCGAAGCCTGGACACGATCACTGCAGTGGAGACTGAGCCGTATTATGGGGCTGTGGTGGGAAGCTCAGTGCGGTAGTGCAGCTGGACACACAGGCCACGGCCACGCCGAGCACCCGGACGGGACAGATCCAGCGGCGCTGCCTGTGCGCAGGCCCAGGGGTGAGAGATAACACTATAAAACTAAAGAGAGAAACTGTGGGGAATTTCTTAAATTTAAAAAAGTCACTCAGCATATGAAACCTAGATATTTATATTTTTTAGGTTTTTTTGAGACAGGGTTTGACTTTGTAGTTCAGGCTGATCCTGAACTGAACCTCAGACTCATAGCAATCCTCCTACCTCTGCCTCCTGAGTGTTAGGATTGCAGGCGTGAGCCCCCATGCCCAGCTAAAACCTAGATTTGACTGTCAGAGTTAAACATGTATATTCAACAAAGCACACAGTAGACACATTTAAGAAAGAACTGAAACGAGAAAAAGTATCAGCATATTAAAATGACTGGGAAAATAAGCAAAAAAAGACAAGTTACTCATCCAGGAGGAGGCAATATAAATTTAAACAGCTATTAATAATAGGGCATGAGACTATACTATCAGACTGAAAAATGAACAAATAAACAGCAGCTAATATTGGGGAGGACATGGAGAAATGGAAAAACTCAAGTACTCTTGAGGCTGTCGAAAGAGTTACAACCATAGGGCCGGGGATTTAGCTCAGTGGTTCCGGCACCTGCCTTGCAAATGCGAAGTCCAGGGTTCGATCCCTGATAACCACATAACCACAATGCTGGGCTCATGCCTTACAGTACTGCATACCTCAGTGCTGGGCGTGGTGGCTCAGCCCTGTAATCCCAGCATTTGGGAGGCAGAGGCAGGAGGATTGCTGAGGTCGAGGCTGAGTTCAGGACCAGCCTAAACTATAAAGCAAGACCTTTCTCAATAAGACAGGGAAGCAGCTGAAGGCTCAGGCCCGGAGCAGTAAAGGGCCAGTGGCTTCGCGCTTCTCCCCATGACTTAACCCTCCCTCGAAAAAAAAAAGTTGCAACCTTGGAGAGTAGGAAGACAGGGAAGTTAAATGTGTCACCGCCCACAAGATGCTAGTCCAGAGGACCTGCGGGAGGCCGTGGGAAGGCTGCGGCGTGGGCCAGGGACTGCAGGGCACAGAAAGGTAAAGTGGATCATCGCCTTAGAAGCGAGGAGAGCTCTTCAAACATAGCAAGTGGAGAAAAAAAGCGTAAGGTATCCTTCGCGTAAATGAAGGTATATATGCCCAAAACATATATATATATATATATACAGAGGTGCATATTCAGGTCGTGTATCAACCAATACAGTGGATGCTTCCCCAAGGCCGCAAAATGGAGATTAGAAATGAAGAGAAAAGATTTAAGAGCTCCTAGTAGAGACCCGCGGCACAGTGGTGAGAAACAGAGGTCTCCGAGGTGGGTCTGGATCTCAGCTTCGGTCACTACTTCTGTGGTTAAACGTTCCCCCATAAACACTGGGAGCTGAGCTCCAAAACTGGCTCAAACCCTCCTGTCCTCAGGTTGGAATGAGGCTCCGCCCACAAGAGGCGGGGCCTGTGGCTACGGTGACCAATAGGGTGCAGAGAAAGTGCTGCTCTGAGTCTTGTGATCCCTGGATGCTCCAATAGGACTTAAGTCTTTCTTCTTGGATCCCTGAGCAGAAGTGGAAAGAGAGAGACATTTGAAAGCTGCGATGCCGGGCAGAGAGACAGGCCGCGTGGAGGGGCACCTGTGTCCTCCGTGCGCTGTACGCGACCCCAGAGGGGCGCTGCCACACTGACCAGCGTGGAAGGGTGAGATTCCCTTAAGTGGCTGTTTTTGGTCACTGAGTCTTGTATTTATGGCCATAGATTAAAAAGTTCTGAGGATTAAAGGAAAATTTTCGAGCGCTAGGTGGCTGATGGGCTATAGGAAGTGCTTGATGCTAGATTTATTTGTGGAAAAAGAGCAGGACCTGTGTTTATCCAGCAGTTCATCAGTCTCCTTTGTGATATCTTTTATAATAAGCCAGTAAAGAATTGCTCTTTGATTACAGAGCACACACTGATGGGCACCCCACAATAACAGGGGGATCGGCACAGCATCCTGGAGCCCAGGACACCCAAACATCTTAGGTGTGTAAAGGCGAAGCAGATAACATTAACAATCTGTGCCTCCTCAGCCCTCTCCTGCAGAGAGGGGAAGAGGAGGAGGGAAGGGGGAGGGGAAGGAGGAATGATTTAACTTAATTCTTTGTCCTCAGATATTGACAATTGTGGAGACGTAAAATCTCTGCTGGGCACTATCTGTTCATTTCCTTGCTGGGGAAACTGACCCTGGAAGCTAAGCTGAAAGCTGTGTTCCCAAATGGAGTGTCTCACAGAGAGGCTCCCACGCCGACTCTCCTGGGTCTCCGGCACGGCAGCGCCTGCAGGAAGGGCCTGCCAGGCTCTGAGTCCCTCATTTCTGGGCACATAGACAGCCGAGGAGCTGGAATTGTTCCCCTCTGTAGCACTAGTCTCAGAACTAGCAAATTTGTATCTCTAAAGAATTCTCAATTAGCCATATACTCTAATTTCAGGAAATGCAAGGACAAACAAAATCTACATAGAATGCAAAGATTTCAAGCAAGTCGATAACTTCAGCCTTGAGAACGGTCAGTTTCCCAGGATTCCAGCCTCAGTTTCCCAGGACTCCAGCCTCAGCCCCAGAGGACTCGCGAGGCCGCCAGTGATGGGCCACTGTGTGCCTGGCCAGCAAGGATGGCGTCAGCCAGGCCCGGGGTGGCCCCGACCTGCTTTCCCTGAAGTAATCCCAGCCTGCCCCTGCCCTCCAGCCCGAGTCCCATCCCACTCCCGGCTTCCTAGCCGCAGCGCCTTCTCCTCCAGCAGCTGGACTCCAAGTCCAGCGTGACCTCGGGCAGCTCCTAGGAACAGACTGGAGTCAGGAGGCAGCAGGGCTGGCTCCCTTCCCCGCTCCCTGCTGGGTCCCGCGGGCTGGGAGCCCTGTCCTCCGCTGGCAGGATCAGGCGAGGCTGACTCTGAGGTGTGGTGCAGGCCAGGGCCAGCGGAAGCCGGGCCGGAGGAAGTGGGGCTGTTCTCCGAGCTGAACTGCGGTTTCACTTCCATTTTCCCGTCTTCTCCACGCCCCAGATGAGTTCCTTTCACTGAGATGAAATGGCTGTGGCCACAGCGCAGCTGAGAGTGACACTCTGGCGGAGCCCAGTGCTGGGGAAGGAGGGGCCGGGATGACAAAAGACAAATTAACTCCCACATGGCGCCATTTGTTTCCCATAATCGGATTTTACAGCTTGTCTGACAGCCTGGCAGGTTCTCTGTGGAGCCGTGCCATTGGTGTGGATGCCGTGTCCTCTGTCCTGAGGGACCAGGACACTCAGACAGACAGACAGACAGACACACACACACACGCGCGGGGTGGGCAAGAGCACACGAGACTCGTCTTGTTAGTGAGCATGTCGAGTTTCACTGAGACACACATTGTCTCTGTGTGACATTCTTGTGAGACGTGGTTAGGATGGGCGTGTAAAAGGTGTAAAAACGGGAGAAGTGCGAAGCCACTGGCCTTTACTGCTCCGGGCCTGGAGCTTCACCCGTTTCTCTTTTTTATGGAGACAAGGTCTCACTTCGTGTTCAGGCTGGCTCTGAGCTCACTATGTAGCCCAGGTGAGCCTTGAATTTACAGCAATCCTCCTGCCTCTGCCTCCCGAGTGCTGGGATGACAGGCGTGAGCCACCACGCCCGGCACTGTGGTGTGTGGTACTGAGTGCTGGTGGGTGTGAGTCTCCATGCCTGGCATTGTTGTATGTGGTTATCGGGATTGAACTCGGGACTTTGCACGTGCTAAGCAGGTGCAGGAATCTCTGAGCTAAATCCCAGGCCCACCTGCTTTACTCTTGACCTTTCAAACGCAAAGTGGGAGGAAAGAACCCAAGTGAGCAAGGTGGCAGGGAACCCACAGGGTGTCCTCGTGCCCACTGGCACAGAATGCCATTCGTCAGGAGGGTCAGCCCTTTGCAAGTCGCACTGCGGGGAAGAGCAGAGCTGGGCTGGGGGCTCACCTGTCCCTGGCGTGTGGCTGGGTGCCTGGGCTGAGGCCCCTGAGACTTCACTACCCTCAAAGGGTAAGGGTCAAAGGTGAGGGGATGGAGAGTCACCAGGACGTCCCAGAACCCAGAGGGGCTGTGGTGCTAAGACCACCAGGCACCAGGGGTGTTCTGCCACTGACCATGTGCTGCTTCTGCTGTGCAGCTCGGCCTCCTCCTCCCCTGGCAGGGTGGGGGTGCCAGTCTGGGGCAGGGACAAGCATGGGCACAAGAAGAATGGGCTGCCTTCCCCGCATGGCCCCAGGGAGCTGTCCGCAGCCTTCACAGGCAGAGTCCTCTGTCCCACCCACCCTAGGACAGGAATTCTCTGCAGGCAGCTTCCAACAGCAGCCGGGCTGAGAACCCCGATTCCGTGGTTGGTGGGGAGGCAGGCAGAGGGTGCAATCCTCCAGGGAGGGTTGTACCATCTGATTGTGAGGTGTCACGGCTTCAGGCGACGGATCAGGGGCCCGGGTAGGGTGGACTTGTCATTTATCAAGTATATTACAGTGCTGCTGTGGAAGTGTAATGTGTGACAGCTGCGTGCTGCAATGGCGTCCAGCATTTTAAGAAGGTCAATTAAGAAACGGTTGGTGGTGCTGCCACTAATGACAGCCCAGAGGGTGAGCAGGGCCACGTAAACAGAAGGGCTGAGACGTGTATTACTGGAATTGAATGTCCAAGTGAAGCGTGGTGGGGAGGAAATCTATTGTCACAAGCCATAAAGCACATCCGACTTTCGCTGCGGTGAGCAGTGCAGCTGTTTCTTTCTGCGCGTCGCGGGCGGTGGCTTGTGAACTGCGGAGTCCCGCGGCCTGCAGGGGACTGGGCCCTCCCTGCCGGGCCTCTGCCCTCGGGCTGGAGCGCCAGAGGCTCAGCTCCCAGAAACCCTTTTTAGGATACCCTGCAGCATCTCTCCGAGTGCGAGGGTGGGCGGGGCCCGGGCCACCACCAGTGTCCTCCGAGGCCACAGAGCAGGCCGAGGCGACCCTCGCCACTGAGACGGACGACAGGGGAACGTGAAGTGCTCAGGGAAGGCCCGTGTGGCCTGTGACCAAGTCAGCTGGGAAAGGCACCGTGGGGGCTTTAAAAGAAATGAGACAAAGGTCTCAGAGCAGTGCAGGGCTCCTAGGACAGGCTCTTTTCTTTCCCCCCACACCTACCTGTCAAGCTAGAAATTCAATACAGCAATGAGAATGCTAATTGATATGCAAAGCAGGTCTCGGGTTTCTAGAAATGTCTAATGATCCTCTGGTTCATTACAAATGCAGAAGTGAGACATTAAGACGGGCCCTGCTAAATGAGACGGGAGCGGGGACACCGACCTTCCTGTTTTTCCTTCACAAAACCTACTTCTGGAAGCTCACAGGTTTACGATTAAAAAAGGAGTACTGCAATCAGTAGGGTTTGTCTTTCACACACTGGGTATTTATTAGAAAATAGCGTCTATCAGATGTCAGTACCAAACAAGTTGAAAGCAGCGTGCTTCTCACCATAATTTTTTTTCTTTAGGATATTTAAATAAACAGCTCACCGTGTGGGGAATTTCCACACCTCTTTTCCCTTTAAAAACTGAGTAATTACATGAGGTTTAGTACAAAACATCTTTCAGATGTGACTTGCTCTGTAGACATTATGCTGTCTCTTTGAGTGAGGGTGCGACAGAGATGGAAAAGACACTCGAGCGTCAGATACCCAAAGAGTCCACGTTAGAACCTGGGAAACAAACTAACCCAAATAAAACCCATCCAAACCAAGGAGCCAATTTTTACATTGGCTTTAGATTTTGATTATCATCTAAGTTTAATATATATAGATATAGATTTATATATATATGTATATATATATATATATGTATTTGAAGTAGTAAAAAAGGAAGAACTGAACTGCACCCTTAGCAGGACAATCTTCCTCGTGTGTTAGAGGTGTTCAGAAAAGTCCATACAGTATCTGCTAAATAAACATGTTTGGCAGCTTAGCAAATATCATATGACTGCAGCATCCATGACTTGAAGTAGGACAGCGCTGGCTTCCTCTGGCCGAGTCGCTGCTGAGCGACGTGCTGACGAGGCCTGACGAGCTGACCCACAGGCCGAGGCTGAGGGGCTCAGCGGTGTCCCGGTGCAGAAGCCCCACACCCCGAACAACGATCCACCGGCAACCACTCGGGGCTTAGACAATTGTCTCCTTGGAGTTCCTCTTGGCTGAGTGGAGGCCCAGCAGGGACTGCTGGTGAGAAGGTACGTGCACAGACTCTGGGATGAGCAAGATGACCCGCTGATTGGTCCGACGCCATTCATTGTACAATCGACAGTGGTACCTAAAGGACACCTGGGTGGGAGAAGGAGAAAAGGACACAGTGTACATATGGGCAGGTGTGGAGAATGGACGCAAGCCGTACCCGTCCTCACAGATAGCTTCAGAGGCCAGGCCTGTGCAGTGGGACCGGAGCCCTGGGCAGCGCTGTGCACATGGCAGGGCCTGCATGCTGGTGCTGCCCACACAGTGGGCAGACTGGCTGAGTGGGAAGACGAGTTCTTTCTAAGTGTGGGTTTGTTCCTGGCAGTGGTGTCGGGCAGCAGGACAGAGAGGCGCTGCCAGCCCTGGTCCAGCTGTGGGACTTGGGCTGTGCTCTGGCTCCGTCGGTCTCTGCTGTGAGGGTGGCCCAGCACCGCGTCATTCTCCTGAAGGCAGAGCTGTGCAGCTCCGGGGACCCCTTTGTACTACACAGTGGACAACATGTAGAGCTCCAAGCACAGACCGAGACCTCTCATCACTGTACTAGGAGTATCCAAGAGGGAGAGGGTGCTGTCCTTCCTCCTGAATGCCCAGCACCTACCACAGTGCTTGGTATATAAGCAGAGGCTTGAGAAGGGTAGAGGTAAGAGGGAATGAGCAGCCTGTGTGTTCTGAGTGCAACAATGATTGTGTCCAACTCCAGCCCACTTCGTGTCATTAATACCTGGCAGTACAGGTAGTGAGTGCTGTGGTCAGTGGTGACATCTATATTCCAAAAGTGCTTGTTTTCTGTATAAGTGCACTGGAATGAGATGCTCAGCCTGCTCACTTTGGAGAAGGCACAAGAGCACTGGGAGCTGCCCAGGAAGCTCTGTCTGTGTTTGAAAAATGAAGCAGACTCCAGTGTGAGGTGCTGATGTCCAGGTCAGCGCTGGAGAGGGAGGTGCCGTGAGCCCAGTGACAGGTCCCCTTGCCGGGCTGTCCGGTTGTGTCAGGCGAGTAGGTGTATAGACCCAGCAAGTGTCCACAGGGCTCAGAAAGTGGGCTGACACATGCTTTAGGCTCAGTGTTGCTGCGAGTAGAGGACAGACCTTGACCAGAAAGGGCTTGTTGGGCCTCGCGGCAGCATTGTGAAATTCAAGGCCGCTCTCAGACATCCAAGATGAAGAAACACGTCACAGGCCACGTCCCAGAGACATCTGGGTATGAAAACACAAGCTTGAAAACTAATACACGTGCTTTCTCTAAAAGGCCCAAATATGCCAAAGTGGATTGGCGCGCTTACCTGTCTGCCTTTCTTCTTTCACTCCCTCCCTCCCCCCTCTCCCTCCTGTTTTCTTTCTCTGTCTCTTCTTTTCTTCCTTCCTTCTTTCCTTCCTTCCTTGTTCCCTTCCTCCCTCCATCCCTTCATTCCTTTCTTTCCTTCCAAAGCTTGATTCTCTTATATCTCTATCCTGCCTACTGCTGTGTGGTCCACTCAAGAATGCAGGTGAGGTGGGTGGGAGCCTGCTGCTCAGGTGAGAAGTGGAAAGCAGACCAGCACACTCAGCAACTCGGGCGATCAAACAAGTCTGGAATCTGGAACTATTAGCAGAAAGCCGGACTTTTGATCAAGGGTCCTCCTCCTGAGGCCAAGGACCAGCGCACCCTGAGCGTCAGTAACCCGGGAAGTGATGAGTACAGGAGGCCACAGGCCGGCACACAGGGCCAGAGGCCTAGCCTGACCTGGTCAGGTCACTGTCCTCAGCAAGCTGTACTTTCCCTGCTTACAGAAGGCTCACATTGATATCCAAGCGAGATAAGGCCCATGGGACTCTCAGCAGGGAGTCTTGCTGGCGCATTCACGTTCGTGTGTTAGGTGTGAAAATGTGTCAGACCCAGGCAAACTGGAGAGAGAGACTGAGCCATTTCCTCTAACACTTTGCTTGTGGTGCGTGTTGGGGGCGGAGGGCGTCTCTTGGGAACCTGTTAGAATATCAAAATTTCGGGTCCCCCTCAGACCCGAGGAAGCACAGGGCACCTTTTAACAAGATCCCAGATGATCTGCATGTTTATCCAAGCTGAGAAGCACCAGGAGGCAGTGACGTAGCAGGTCTCCCCGTCTCTTAGCCAGGAAGAAAATTTTTGTATGTGGAGATAAAAAGATGAGATCTTATTAATCTATTTGACTGCTGTTAACTAACATTGTCGACAGGCAAATTGAACCAGTAAGAAAGCATGATATGAAGATATTCCTCATCAGGGAAAATGAAAGAAGTTGAGCAGAGCACAGAGGGGACCACAGGTTACAACTGCCCTGGACTCAGGCGGCCCTTGTTGCTAGACGCTAAGACCTGCCCCCACCGTGCAATATCAGAGGGAAAGAGCTTTGTTTAGAGAAGCGAAGAGGCAGTGAGGAGAAAATCATGAGCCTAAAAAATGCTATAACAATGTTAAGAGTTCAACATTGCTGGTCACTCGAGAGAAGCAGATGAAAACCACACTGAGATTCCATCTCACTCCACAAAGAATGGCTGCTGTGGAGAAACCAGCCAGCAACCTCAGCTCACGGACGGGCCAGGACTTAGTGAACCACCTTCCCTGCAGCACTTCCGGTTCACTTTTCGCTGGGAAGCCCAGTGCTGTGGCTGACACATCACCTGCCAGCAAGGCCTCCTGGGACAGCCTTCCGGGACACGATGGGGTCTTGTACAGTGAGTGCGGAGACTTCCCACACCTGGTGCTGTGACCCAGGCAGCTTGGGCTGCGCCGAGGCCCAGTCCCATCGGGCATCCATGCTGCCCCGGACTCTGCTCATCGCACCCTCTGCGCGGCTGTCAGACCCGCAAGTCATTCCTGACATAAAGGGCGTCTCAGGAGGACCTTTCCCCTAGTGCGCAGATGGTGGGGCCCTGGCCTCCGGGATCCCAGGCAGGGTCCAGCCCATCAGGGTACGAAAAGCAGGACTCTGAATCTGCTTCTAGCGCAGTCCTGGTGGCCCCTGAGCCGGGAACACGCTCACGGACACTGGGACATGTACCGCGTGATGCCACCGCTCTCCGCAGTGCCGGGCGGGGGTCCTTCCAGGACGGCTTCTCCCCAGAGCCAGCTTGGACTGACTCGGTGTTTGTTTACCCGAGACGTTTTCACAGCATACGGTCCTCAAGCCCGACAGCTTGTTTACAGTAGGTCTCTGGCGCGGGGCTGTTTCCAAGTGCTGTCAGCCCCTGGGTTTTTGCGCTGGCCAGGGTTGCTCAGCACAGCGTCTATCTGGGAAGGAATTATTCCTCGCTCAGTAACCTACTGCTGAGCTGACGCCACATTGCGTTCTTCACCCTCATCAAAGGGAGAAATGCTTCCTTGCGCTGCGGCCACCTGCGTTTTACAGGGGCCGGGGAGGGTGGCAGCTGGGTCAGGGAGGCCGAGGAGAGACAAGCCGGCCGGCACAGTGCTGGGTGCTGGGACATGGCTCTCAGGCTTCTGGCTAGTTTGAGGAGTTGGCCCTGAGCCCTGCTGGGCATCAGTGACTTCTCATCTTCAGATGTGAGGAGGGTGCGTCCAGGGTGAGGCATCCTACCGAAGTCACGCAGCTCCCGGGGTGTACGCACAGCCGGGTTCTACCGACGTGTGCGTTAGCTCCACGGCTCTGCCTCTTGGAAACATCCCCAAAATGCGATGTTTTATTTCCCTGCAACAGCCCAGGCCAGGGCGCTTCCCCCCCAACTCTTCCTTTCCCTGGGAAGGGACATGAAGCAGGGCTCGGCCGTGCCCTTCCTGTCTTTTTCTCTCCTCCCTGTCTTCCTTTCCCTGCTGCTCCCTTCACTTGTTAGGTAAATGTGCACTTTGCAAAGCAGGTTTTCACAAAGACCTTAAATTAGTTTCAAAAGCCCAGCATGTAGGTCTCTCCTTTATCCATCCCTCATCATTTGAACTCTTCTAAGAAAATCCCAGACTAGAAAATGGCTAACTATGTAAAACCTTAGGCGTCATTACCTTCTTCAGCACCGTCCTGATGTGCCCTTTCCCGTCACACCTGCAGCACAGGGGAGACGCCATTCCAGCGTCTCCACCTCACACGCGAGTCACTTTCCTCACACAGGCAGCAGGCAGAGTGAACGCCACTGCACTGTCTAGCTTCTCCCTTCCACCCTCCTCTCCTCACAGCACATCTGGAGCCGCTTCCTCGCTGGACACACACTTGGAGGCACCGACTTTCAGAGGAGCCAGTGACAGGTCAGTGTGGGGCTTCACCAGCCTGGGGCAGGTTGTTAGAATCAACCTGGAGACAGGGAAGTCCACTCCGGACAGGAAATGCTGAGTGCCTGGCTTCTGCTCGATCCTAGAAGCCGGAGCTGGTTGTGCCGCAGCTCCCAGAGAGAGAGAGAGAGAGGAGGAGGAAGGGAGGGAGAGAGAGAGCACTCACGTCCTACAGAGCCCCGGCTGTGTCGGGGTGTGGGAAGAAATCAGCCACAGGCAGGATTCGTGGTCTGCCCAGGAGCAGCCAGCGTGTCACTCCTACCATGCTACAGTCCCGGCAGAAGTGAGAAAGAGGAAGAGGAAGAGAGCACTGTGCTTACACCAGACGGGTGCTGTGCCCGGGTGCGCCCACTGGTGCCTGGGTGTGCCCAACGATTCCCAGGTGCCCACTGACGCCCGGGTGCCCACTGAAGCCGAGCTCTGCTGTCTGCTGTGTCCTCCTTGCAGGGCAGCCTCTTTCCTCTTCTCTTTTCCCTCCCCACTGTCTGTCTCCCTGTCTGTCCATCTGTCTGTCCGTCTCTTTGTCCCTCAGTGCACCAATCACTCAACCCTGGCAGCAAGTGGTCTGCTTCCTGCCGGGCAGTGAGACATGCTGCCGCCCGCAGGGGAGCCGGTGTGGCTGAGCGTGCCAGGCTGCGCCCGCCGCGACGTGCTGTACTCACTAGTGTCCAGAAGAGGTAAATGGTGAAGAGTGCGACAGTGAGCGCGATCAGCCCGACGGCCTCGAGCCGACTGCTAAAGTGCAGGTGGTCCACGGCGCCGCGCAGGCACAGCCAGCCCGAGATGGTGGCCAGCGGCGTGATGAACAGGAAGCACACCATGTCTCCGAACAGCGTCCGCTTCTCGTGCTGGGGGCCCGGGTTTCTGAGCCACTGCGGAACAGAGAGAAGGCAGAGGTCAGACGCCAGCGCAGCGTGGAGACACCGCTGTCTCGTGTCTCTGCCTTCAGCACCTGGGAAGACGCACTGCTGACCTGCCTGAGAAAGAAAGGGCGTCCGGGGCCCGGAGGAAAAGCTTCGGCCTCCTCCCTGGGCTGAGCCGGCACCGTGTGCACCCTGGGCTGTCTGCCAGGGCACCTTGGCAGGTGCTGGCTCCCTCAGGAGCTGCACTCGGTGAGCTGAGGGTGCCCACTTCGCCCACCTCTCACGGGCACACAGTGCCTCCCTGTACCACCGAGGGGATCAGGTCCTCGGTGTGGCCATAGGGACAGTTGTGCAAGGCATATACAGCACCTTCCGAGCGTCTCAGCCTGCGCCGCTTCCACAGGACGGCTGTGATCTGGAGGGACAGCTCACCGGCCCCTGTGGTGTCTGGCCCAGCCCTGACATGCGCCAGGCGCTTACTGCTGAACGGACGACAACAGCTTCTGTTTCTTCAGCCCTTGACGTGGGCCCAGCGTTGTCTCACGTGCTACATGTAACAGTTCATTCACTCCTCAATAACCTTTGAAAGTAGTACCATTATTGGCATCACCATTTTATAGATGGGAAAAAGAAGCCCACGGAAGTCAAAGAACATATAGAAAACCGGCTTTGGTTTAGGTGGCGTAGTGCTTAGTAAAAAGCGGTGAGGCAGTGGGTAGAGGGGCAGAGGTGCCTTGACTGTTCTTGTAAGAAGGGCTATTTACCTTTGATGGTTCCCCCAGCGCAGACACCAATTAATTTATGTTACCGCTTTTGCAGCTAAAATACCATTCTTGAGGAACCTTTAGTTTAAACTTACTCCTCAGCTCATGCCTGGTAGTTACCTGTATTGTGGAAGCCAAGGTGCATGAAATGAGAATTCTGCTTTGTGTGGTGTCTTTCACCCAGCTGTTTACCCTTGTGGATGCCAGGGCTCCGAGGGCAGCCTTGGGCATTCTTGCCACGCCTGGTCCTCTGGCTCCATCGAAAACATGAAGCAGGCAGAGACCATTCCATCAAAAGCCTGGCAAGATCTGCCTGTTTTTCTGCAAAGATCTCATTCCAGCCATTGACTTGTTCCTATACTATGCAGCCGATTGATTATTGGAAATAAGTTTAACAAACAACCAAACCGCTGTAATGAGCAGTGCAGGGCTGCAGGCGGCCAAAGGGGCAGAAGCAGCATCCTGCACGGTGACCTGGCACCATCCACTAGCTGTAAATGTCCATGCGAGGTGACCAGCACCAGGTGAGTTCACTGTGTGGCTGCGCCAGTCAGAGGTCAGCACGTTAGGCCCATGTGGTGCGGTGGGACTCAGACTGCACAGATCCTGTGTTCATCGGCTGATGTTCCCACGCAGACAGGACACTGTGCAGATTAGTCTACACCAGAACTGGATTGTGCTCCAGTGGCTAATGGCTCTCATCGATTGCAACCTCGGCTGTGAATGTCCCTAATGAGAAACCAGCTCAAGAATCAGGGGGCCTGACAGATGGGAAAACATAACAAATGTATGGGGCTGGAGCTGACAAGAGCGGGCACCTGGTCTAGCACTACCTGCTTGGGTTTCTGTCTGGAAGTCCTGGTAACCTGACCCTGGACAGCAGCCTCAGACACCTGCTCGCCTTTCTTGAGCTGGGTCTATCCGGAAGCCCACCACCTTCCACCCTCACTGCCTGCTTGTCCGCAGAGCTGGAGTGTGCGAGGAGCAGTTTGGTGACAGGAAGGCAAGTGACAGGTCCTCTGCACACACAGCCTGAGGACGATGCTACGAAACAAGCAGAGAACCAAACCAACCAATGCATACAGGGTTGAAGTCCCTGAACTCCACGGCCTAACAGTGGAGTTGATGGAGGTGATTCTGAGTCTCAGGGATGAGAAGTCACTGCAGAGATGCCCCTCGTGGGAGGGCGTGGCGGGATGTGCCCACACTCAGCGCCACTCCGAAACCCTCGACACGTATATCCAACACCCCACCGCCACCACCACGTGGATAACGGGCAACTCAAGCTTAATATGGCCGACAGAGAGCTCTGGAGTTAGCATGCAACTCACTACCAGTTATTTCCAAATTTTCAGTCAGTGGCAACACCATTCCTGCTGCTCAGGTATCCTGTCTCCTTCCTGTGTCTCATGCTTGGGCTCCTCCTGGCCCCGCTTAGAACACGCATCTGTGTGTTCCTTCCACTCACTGTGGCAGTGTGACCTGGGCCACTGTCACCTCCCGCCTGGGGGCAGCAGTCTTATTCCCTCCTCTAGCCACCCTAGTCCAGTCTCCAAACAGTGGCTAACAGTGAACTTGGCAGAATATAAATCAGATCATGTCGATTCTTTGCTTACAATTCTCCAGTGGTTAGAAAAAGGTCCAAACTGTGTGTAGACGTAGAGGGCCTGACGTCTTCCTGACACTCTGAGTGTCTCCTACGAACTCCTCTTTCTCTGTCAACCTTGACCCGCGCCTGTCCCCACATTCTTGAGTGGCCGGCCTCCTCGTCCGGGTCTCAGCCCGACAGCCCCTTCTCACTGAGCATGCGCCTCAGCCCTGTGAGCACGCTCGGGTCCTGCTTCCCACAGAGCACACCCTGCCCCTGAAGGGTCCCACTCGTTCATCTGCTATCCTGCCATCTACGCTGCCACGTCAGGGGCAGCTCGGGGACGTGAGGGGCATGTTTCTTTATCTTTCTTATGTCTTGGCCTAAGAATAATGCTGGGAAATGTTACGTGCTCAATGAAAATGACTTTAAAAACTGAGTTGACACTAGCCCTGACTAGAAATAATCTTACAGTATTAGTTACACTAATTAAATTGACTGGAAAGGAGAATTTTGCTGGTGTGCAATCACCAGATTATCAAGCTCACTGCTTTTAGCTTCTGGACTAGGGCGGTGTTCCTTCCGCAGGTTCTCCACCCCAAGGGACACATCCACATACCGTTTTGTTGTACAAGATGAAAACTGTGTATCCTTTGTTCAACCTTTTATTGTAAGATGAAATGACTATAGAAAAATGGCTATCTTTCCACAGATCAAGGAAGAGCATGAGGAACACAGGGAATTATTCAAGGTTTTTTGCATTCTTTTACTTATGATTATTCTTTTTTAAATTGCCTTGCAATAGTTGGGAAAACAAAATACCAAATGTCCACATAAAAATGACACGACTCGAGTATAGTAAAAATATGTGCCATATGCCAGATAGTCTTGCTGAATTTAATAACTGCAGGCAATGTTGTTACTTCCATTCTGGATCAAGGCACCGAGGTTTGGTGAGGTCGAGTTACTTGTCCAGGCTCACATGGAGCCACTAGGGGAACCTGGAGCCTGAGACTCGTTTTAGCGTTTTTCCCGTTAGCTTGCTTTTGCATTGTCTAACGTTTGACCTGACTTTCAGTCCCTGTCAGTAGAGACAGTTGCAGGAGCACCGTGTGCAGGGGTGAAACATGGGCTTGGCAGCAGGAGATGGGCACTGCTCCCAGGGGCTCCCCGCCTGAGCCACTCTACAGCGCTGCTCTCAGCGAAGCCAGCAAGGCTCAGCTCTGAGGGAGACACCAGAGGGAAGCCGCATGCAGCGCGCCGAGGTTCCGCCCAGCTCAGAACCTGAGTCTGACCACAGAGGGTGTGCGGCGTCCCTCGGCCTCTCCGGAGCCGCCCACGGGGTCTGCAGTGAGCAGCGCAGCCACCACTCCACAGGCCACAGTGGAGCTCATGGTCCGGCCCGCGCTCCACCAGAGCTCCGCTCGAGGACTTGGAGGTGGATGTGGAGACACCGCCCCTTGTGCAGCTCACATACCAACAGTGCGTCCTCCTTCCCTTTCGCCTCATTCTCCTGCCCTGTAACCAGTCAGCCAGCAAGTCTGGCCAGCCCTTCAGGAACACATCTGCAGTGTGTCCACGTCGCTCTCGTCATTACTGTCTTCCAAGTGGCCCTCATCTTTCACCTGAACGCTTCCATCTCTGTTATCCTGGAAGCTGGTTTCTGTAAAGAAGCAAGATCATACCACTCCCTTTGCTTTAAAATCTACACTGTCTTCAACGCCCTGCATGATTTAGCCTGAGGTGTTTGTACCCTGGAATCGGGAACCCCTGAGGGGTCCTTGGTGGGCCCCAAAGATATGTGATTTTGCATGAGGGAAAATCCCCCCTGTATTTGAGCAGCTTCTCACTGAATGCGGAATTCCACTGAGTTGTGCACAAAATCTCAGTAGCATTAGCAGCGCCTGTGACTCTGGCACCGATAGAAATCAGATATTTTGTATCACCTTATACCTATTGCAGATTATCTTGAAAAAAATTTTTTTGAGACAGTTCTTTTCAGTCTGGTCTTGACTTCACTATGTAATCCAGGCTGGCCTCAAATGTGCAGCAGTCCTCTTGTCTCAGCCTCCTAAATGCTGGGATTACAGGCATGGGGCACCATGTCCGGCTGTATTTTGACATACAATACTGCTTATGCAGTATTACATCTATCTTGCAAGCACAGAGTTCCGAGTTTGATTCCCTATGCCTCCCACACACAAAAATGAAATATATTGTTGCTTGAACATTGGTAATTAGATCTGCACAAAATGTGCTCATAAGGAAATATATTTTCTATAGCAACCATGCCTTAAATATTTGGATAGCTGATTCTAACTGAAATCCACATATGTACACGTAAGATGACTCACAAAGATCCATCGGTGAGGCGCTGTTTGCTGCCTGCACATGTGCACGGTGGCTCTGGCAGCCACAGCAGAGAGTTGGCTGAAGCACAAGTCACAGTCAAGTACACCCTGGAGAGCTGTGACCCTCCCCGGAGATCATAGGCCAGTCAGCCAATTAACAGGCTATAAAATGCCATAAATACTATCCTGGTGTCTGAGATCATTTGAATACAGCTCTGGAATTATTTAAACAAGAGCTTTGTAAATTCACACCCGTGATTTGAAATTTCACAAAGACCAGTGATCCAGCAGGATTAGATGGCAAATCGATGTGGATATTCACTCGCACCTTCAGGTCCGGGTAAAATGGGGCTGATTTCAGGCTGGTCTAGATCATCGTGTAGAAGAGATCACAGCCAAACGGAGGCTGCGTCTCTGAGACGGGAGAAGATATTTCTGAGATATATTTCAGAAGATATTTCTGACATGCGTGATCAGTGTAAGCCAGACTCAGGAGAGACCGACAGTCGCGAGGACACGAGGAACAAGCACGAGTTTCCAGGAGGAAATGATAATAAAATGTACTTCAGAGATTATTTACTTTGGGGACAACGGATTTCTGCTGTGTTGTCTCTTATAAACACAAACAGTAGCTCCTATTTCTCTGATCCTGCTTTTCCTTGATTCTGTCTGGCCTTGCCTGGACTGTCTAGACCAGAGGGTCTCGAGCCTCTGGTGCCCACTGTGCCAGCCGGCGCTGGAGCCGGGTGTCGGAACACTTGCAGAGTCACTCCCAGCAGACACAAATCATGGGCTGACGGCAGCAGGACAGTGTCCCAAGTAGGAGCTCCAGTGGACCACTGGAGAAGACAAGAACATGGTAGGTGACAAATAAGAACAAGTTCCTGTCCTGATAGCGGAATATTTAAAGGAACATAGAGGAAGAAATAAACTTCATAGCCAGGTCCTTAAAAGAGGACACGCTTGAAAAATCTTTTCCCCTCGGGTATTGTGAGAATGTAAGAGAACTACGCAAGCAGGGAATGGCAGGGAGATTTCGATGAAACACAAGACACACGTGAGCTGGGCACAGAGAAGACATGTTCACGGGACACTCCTACAATCAGCCAGGAAGGAAACAGCTGGAGAAAGGCGGGTGTTTCTGTCAGAGGGAAGGGCCATGAAAACTGAGCAACTTTTACCTTCATAATCCCGTTAGCTCAGTGTTTTTCTGCCAAAAAGCACACAAGAGTCCTGCACACCTCAGTGGTGTCGGGTACTCCAAGCAATTAGTGGACCTGGAATCAGTCGAGGCTCCTCCGGAGGCCAGAGCTCTACGTTCATGAGCTGCGGGAGTGGTGAGACCTCCTTGTCTTCAAACAAGATGCTGCTCTCAAACTTTCAAGGGGTCTCACCATCACAGCAGTCACTTGCGATGTTCGGTGCTCTCAGGTTCACATTGTCTAGGCTGTCCATGGTCCTCAACATCTCACACATAACGCAGAATGGTTTCCTCACGTTGAGATTATAGAGTGTCGCTCTTTGTCTAGCCACTGAGTCTTACTGTTCCTCTAGATGCCCTGTGCCCGGTGAGGGACCTAGAATATCGGACAAGTCGGTTCCAGGAAGAAGAGCAACGCTGTCTATTTCGATGGTGTCATTTGTTTTGATTACATTCAGTACCTGTAAGGCTGTAAGGCTTTGCTGTGAAGCTCCAGAATTCTTTTGAGGAGATATTCTTAAGGGGTGAAGGGCAAAAACTCAAGTGCATAAGTCACAACCTCCAGGCTTGAAGCAAATGGGAGACTGGCTGGGTGAACACACGTGTAGAAGAGCTCCAGGCCAACTGGGACACAGAGGCGCCTTGAGCTCAGGCGAGTCCCTCAGCTGCCTCGACGACGAGCCAAGCACAAAACCCAAGTTCATAACCAGCCTAGGCTCTGTCCCTGGCACAACCGAGTCGCTGCGCCTCCCTCTGAAGAACAGCACATCAGGCCCCATCACAGAACACAAAGGCACGAGAGGAATCCGTGGTGAAGTGCTGAGAATTTCTGATACTTTTCCGAGTTGAGTTTTTAAAATTTTCATTCATTCATTCATTCATTCATTCATTTTCTCTGAGTAACAACTTTGTTATCGCCTGTGATCATCGCTTTTCTTTTTAAAGCTTTTCCTTTGATCAGTGCGTGTGTGCAGCGCAGGCAGTTCACCATGTGTGGTGCGTGGTCACGACTGCTCCCCCGCTTCTTTCTTCCTCTTTCCTTTCCTTCTTCTCTTCCCTTCCCTCTCCCTCTGTTTTTCATTCTTGTTATCACTAGCTTATTCTCGCACATCATGTTTATATTGATTGGACTTGTTAGTCCCTGTGCACGCCGCATCCTCACCCCTCGCTCCCCTCCCCCGTCACCCCTCGCGCTTTTTCTCTTAAGCAACTGCACTATTGCACGAGGTCCACCTCATCTCCTTCTGTCTGTCCCTCATCATCCTCTTGTTCGTACTCTGCCTCACTCAAATGAGAGCTACCGTGTGGTGAAGCTGTGTGTCTGGTTTATTTTACTCAATATTACATTTCCCAGGTGCATCCGTTTTCCTAAAAAGGTCTCAAAACCATCATTCTTTACAGCCACGCAGTGCTCCGTTCTGTTAGGGGCCACGCTGTCTTTGTCTAGTCATCTGCTGGCGGATGTACAGGCTGTTACTTAGCTATTGTGAACTGTGCCGCTGTAAACACTGGCATGCAGGTATTGCTCTGGTGTCATCTCAGATTTAAGATATTTTGTGAGTGCAAGAGATACTTTGGGAAAACTCCTGTACTCCCTCTCGGCTTACGTAGCTGTTTTTCCGGATCAGGGGTCCGTGACTGTGAGTGTGGTTTCAGGACACCTGCTGCCCTGCCGAAGCTGTGCTGGAAAAGTGCACGTCCACGTCTCAGGGCGGGAGTCCAAGCCTTCACCGGCCTAAACCGTAACGAAGCTCAGTTCTAGAGTATCTCCCCACCGAGTCTTATGATGCTCCTCGGCCCAATGTAACCTGAGATTTGATGAATTCTGAAGGGTGGGTGGTGAAATTTGGTTGCCTTCTGGAAAATCATCATTTCTCCTTAGACCCTGACTGCTACCCCAAATTAAAAAAAAAAAACCAGGGACAAAAATGTGAGATTAAATATTAACTATAATTTTAAATGACAAAGGACAGTACAATCAAGAAAGCAACAAAATAAACTATGGGCTTGAAGACATAGGATGGGCTCTGGGCTCTGCTCAGCAAGGATGGCAGAGATTCAGATAATATTAAAAAATAGATGTGCACATGATTTCTATAAAATAAGAGAGTAAAAAATCAACAGGGTTTCTGCAAATAAATTGCTAAGGAGAAATTCAAACTAGAGAAGGAAAGAAGCCATTGGCCCCCCTAAGCCAGAGCCCTCAGCCCTTAGATGGACATCGTTGGACCTTTGCACGGAGAGTATGAGGTGCTTAGCAGAGACTCATGCTTGGCCTCGGGAGGGGAATGAGGGGCAAATGAAAGGAACAATGAGTGATAAGCCTAGTTAAGCACGGCACAGTAAAATATAGTTTCTAGACAATCTGAGACTGAAGACCTGTACCTTGGAGATGCTCTGCTTGCAGACATGAGCCAAGCACAGAGAACCGCATGCTGTGGAATTCCACCTACGGGAATGTGCCCATCTGCAAATGCTGGAGACTGAAACCAGCTTAGAGATGCCCAGGGTCGGGGGCAAGAGAACGGAGGCTGGAGTGTGGGGTTTCATTTGTAGGTGATGGGACGTTCTAAGCTTGCTATGATGATGGCCACGCAACTCTGTGAAGACACTGCATGGACAGTCTCATGGTATGTAATTCACTATTTCAATAAAACCGCTAAAAATTCCGAGACTGAGAAACTCTATGCTTAAAAAAAACCCTCTGAAGTGTCCCCTGCAGATTTCCCTAAAGATGACCACCATCTCACATGAAGTTGCTTGTGCAGGTATCTCCTTTCACCTTGCCATAGGGTCGTCCAGTCATGTGAAGGTTCAGAAAACATCAGGTCCATTTTACAGGCAGCTGAGAACCTCTGACCCCAATAAAGGGATGTCTTCTGGGCTCCAAATTAGAGCCAGTCTTGGATGCAGAGGAGCTAGTATTGAGAAAAATAGAGCGCCACCTCTTTTGATGTTTCTCAATCACTTCCGACTTTCCTCCCCCCACCCGCAGCTGCTCCACGCAAACGCAGGCCTCTGTGGCCATGGGGACTGTCAGGGTGGGCGGCGGCAGCTCCTCAGACGTGACTATCTTCCTTCCATCTCCCAACTTCTCTCCCCAGACTGAAGTATCTATCAATTCGACTTTACAACTTCCCTGCTGCTCCTACTTGTCAACACTTCGCATATGCTGCACTGACCAGTTTCCCCCGGAGCCTCTGCCCCTCACTTCTCATTCCAAATGTCTGTTTCAAACAGCCTTGCTGGAGGTGAAGCAACGATAGTGTCAGCAGTGGGAAAGATTCCGTTTTCTTCTCTGACCTGACCTCGGTCTTCACAAACAGATCCTTATACATTTTTATAAGGGGCACATTTAAGAATTAAACTTATTTTACAGAATTCTAAACAAAAAGCTCCCGCCCCCCTTCTGTTGTACAAACACCCAACTTTGTTCTTACGTATGCGCCACAGCGGGGCCTGTCCCGTGACTCTGTACTGACGGACTGCAGAGGAACAGCTTTATCCCAAGCCATCTTGCAGGCCGGTCTCTGCTACATGGAGGGCAGGCAGCGAGGGGCCAGCACGGAGACACACATGGTAAGCGAGGGCGGAAAGCAAAGGCTGGAGACTCGTGACCTGACAGGGGTCTTTCTCACTCTTCCCTTAATCTGCCGCACTTGTCCAAAAGTGGGGAGAAAAGAATTGAGGCAATTTTACAAATAATTCCAAGGAAAAGCTAGTTTTGTCCTTCATGTGTTATAAAACGATGCGAATCACCTAACAAAAGTGGCTGAAGACACTCACACTCTATGGGTCTTGACAAATGTGCATCTGCGTGGTCACCACTGTGGGGTCACACTGAAGAGCGTCCCTGCCCAAGGAACCCTCCACGGTCCACCTGTCTACTCCCCCTTTCCCCTAACAGCTCTGCGCTTAATACACAGATGCAATGTCAAGAGAAATCAGAAGTTTAGCCACTATTTCTCATTCTCCTCTTTCCAAAGTTCACCTTCCTGTGTGGAAGGTTGTTAATTAGTAAGCAGCCTCCCATCCGTGTGTACAGATATGTGTCAGTGAGCAGAAGGGAGCCAACCGAGAGCCAGGCGGGAAGCAGCCACGTCCCGCGGTCTCCATCCGGGTGCTCAAGCCTCGTGTGCCTGGGTGGCTCCTGGCGGGGGCTGCACCAGGGTACTACAGCTGGCATGCTGTTAGGTGGGGCCTGGGTCATCGGAGCGTGACCTGGTGGGTGCACCCTCCCGCCTCTGCTTCCTGGTTCTGTGATGCCAGCCGGGCCAGTTTCTCTGCCAACGCCTCCCTCCGTGTCTTCCCACCAACACTTCTGAACTGTGCACCAACACTTCTCATCTGTAAGGCGAGGCTGCTGGGTAATGTGTCCCGGAGATAAGGAATGTGATTAAGTCGCCAGGTGCTGTGGCCTCCATGTCTGTGTTCCTCGCATGTGTGCTGCAATTCCTAGTCCTTCAGGCGGCAGGACTGGGCAGGTGACGAGGAAGGAGCCTTCACGGCGAGGGCTGTGCCCCTGTGCAGAGCCTGAGAGCCAGGGAAGGCAGGAGAGGCCGGAGGTCTGCCTGAGATGTTGAAAGAAAGTGATTCCACCAAATGAATATTATGCACTATGTTCCCTTCGTCTAGGAGATGGTAAACATAATTTAAGAAAAACTTTGGCATGCACACATATTGAAGATAAAAACAGATGGAATCAAATTAAATTAATTAATGCTACCAATCTGGGGTCCAGAGCCAACCCTGTTCTGGAAAACGGGGCTCAGCAGTCGGCCAGGGCAGGGTGTCGGTCAGTGACGAGGGCCACCCTCCCTTGTTGCTAAAGAAGGTTCTTCTCTCCGCTCACATCTACGACACTGCGGGGTGCTGCGTGTGTACTGGCGGTGCCAGCCGCCACTGCCCACCGAGCATCAGGCAGCACGTACCCAGAGTCACGTGCTGCCGTGTTTCACAGCACTTCCTGTAAGCCTCTGTGTTCTGCCTTTGGAATTAAAAGTCACTTGTTGACACTTAAAACTGAGGAGGTTCTGGTGGGAGAGCTCTGCATACTCTGTAATTCTGCTTCAGAAACGTGAGCAGGCCTGTGCTTGTGCTTCCCTCCTGTCTGCCAGGCGCTCTTCCTTGCACAAGGTAATTCCTGACAGCACCTCGCACCTTGTTATTCCAACAGGAAGCAGGATAAGGACGACCACCAACCGCTGTCACTTGGTGACGCTTCACTGCTGTCTCTCAGAATCCGGTCTGCGGAGCTCTCCTGCTGGCGGCCCAGGGACCGCTTCGCCTCCCCCACCTCAGCTCCTCGGCAGTAACTTTTAATTGGTGGCCTTTCAAAGATGGGAGAAAACACACTCAACTACTTTTTCTTACACCTGGACTTAGCTGAGAGTCTGGAGTCTTTCAAGACTTTCTGACTTATTTTGTTGATTTTCTCTTATTCTTGGCCCAGATGAGCTTACAGCAAACTTGGATTTCCTCTCATATTTGAATCTACATCCGAGAAAGCCAGTAAAGAGCACAGAGAGGTTCTCTCTGAACCTGGATTTTATGAAAGGTACGCGCGGCTCCTCCCCACATGCTAACACTGTAATACTGGGCGGTGGATACACATCTGTTTTTATGTTATTCTTCATTCTCTGATTTTTGAAACACAGTATTTCCTGTCTTGGTGTTTCTGCTCCTAGAAGTTCTCAGTCAAGGAGAAGCGACTGGCAGAGCCCAACAGGTCTTCCTGAGCAGCTCTATGGATTTAAACCCGGTTCACAGCAAATGCCAGGATACAACTTAAAATAACAGACTCTGCCCAGGTGACTCTGCGTTGGCAATGGGGTCGTCCCTCCAAATTACCCTTTGCAGTGGAGGCTGGGCCCAAAGCGCGGCAGCAAGCAGCCGCTCACTTCCATCTGGCGCGTCACGTGAGCACCTCGCCGGCTCGCTCCCTTAATGAAGTGGGTTTTAATGAAGCAAGCTGCGAATTGAATAGATACCTTAAAACAGCATCTTCGTAGCTAAGCTTTAAGTAACAGAACAACTGCCAAATTGCCACCAAAACCAAGACAAGAATCCAAGGCTGAACAACTCCAGGATTAAGAACTCTGGGCTCAGTCATGACAAGTGTCCTCTCAGCTGATGGCACAGAGGACGGGCCACCACCAGCAGGAGGAGGCAGGCGGTCTGCGGGAAGCCCACTCAGCGTCCCATCTGAGGGCAAGGAGATGCCCAGGGCCAGGCTACAAGGGAGGCACATTCACAGCTGCTCTTGTTTTATGAGGACAAAAGGAAGATGGCCATCACTTTCTATCTGTACAATACCTTGGAAGAAGATGGTCGCAGAAAAAAGAGCAAAGTGGGTGAGACCACCCACTCCTGACTCTTAGATATGAATGGCAGGCAGCCCACACAAGCAGCTGAAGGGGCTGGGTGAGCATAAGCAACAGGCAGGGCACAGAAAGGCTACAGAATAACATCTTACCTAAAAAGCAAGCCTAAAAGCAGGGTTCAGATCCAGGCATGATGGTGCAGGCCTATACTACCACCCCTCAGGGAGGCTGAGGCAGGAGGATCCCAAATTCAATTTCTACTTGGTCAAGATCTTAGCAAGATCTGGGTCAAAATTAAAATAACATAAAGTAAAATAAAAGAAGAATAGGGTTGGAGATGTAATTCAGTTGTAGAGTACCCTTGGGTCTAATCCCCAGTACAAAAAACCACATTGGTCTAACGGGCTCACCTATCACACACTAAGTGATGGTCTAGCCCCTCACCGGCTGGGCTGGCTCCCTCGGGAATCGGGCGGGGCAGGGGCCGAGGGTCCTGAATCGGCTCACACCCACCGGCATCATTTCCCGATGGCCCACAATGCGGCAAGATCATTGGATGAAAGTGAATGTGCTCAAACCAAATGCTCAGGATTTTACATAGATAAATATTAAAGATCAAAAGAAAATAAAACATGGTAAGAGACATGACACATGTATGTGTCTCTGTGTTTATTTATTTGAATGTGGCCCCCAACTTACTAAGCGGCCCCCATGCACTTGCTCCGTGTGCTCCTCCTGCTGGGAGCTGGAGATCTCCCTGAACACAAGCCACGCTTTCAAACACTTCCTTCCAGTGACTTTAAAAATTCATAAATAAATACAAAAGTTAATAAACAGCCCTTATTCCTCATCTCTTTAGCTCTGCATCCTATTATTCTGGGTAAGCGATATGTGAGAAGCACTCTCAGCTTCAATTTAGCTAAACCTCAGACTCCCTGGGAACAGCCTTTAAACTGTTCACACAGTTCTTATCAGTCAGCGGGGCTGTGTAGAGGAAGCAGGAATATGAAACCCGATCACTCCCTCCGTGAAACATCGCCACGTTCCTCGCATCAGGAGAAGATCAGATGCTCAGATGCTGCGAAGCCTTTTCCTCAGATTACCCGGTTTGTCGCTGCTCCATCTGAATCGCAGCACTGTTGAGCTGATCTGTAACTTGGTGAGTCTTCCAGGCAAGGACAAGGCAGGTGCTGTCCTGGGGCAGCCTGTGGTAAATACTCCATCACTGGAAAGTGATGGCCCTAGCACATTATTTGCACACAGCAAAATGCCATTCCTTGGCAGGCTGGTCCATCAGAAATGCAATCCTGGCCACAGGCTGGAGAAGAGACAGTTGCATGGGGGAGTGAATCATGGTGCTTGTATTGGTTTGCAGTATTTTACCCTTCGTTACAAAAGGATGGTATCAGAGTTCACCTTCCCGAGGGAAATGAGGAAAACTAAAAATAAGCAGGAAGGAGACCATAAAAGCACCCAGCCAGTCATTCAGAGGGCCCTTTTATGGCTGGTGGGTATCTGTTTACTATGTTCTAGGAGGTCATTATTCTTGAGGATAGTTCATCTTACAAACTGCCACTCGGTACAATTTCCCATCATCAACAACATCCACACAGACTCCATGAGTGAAG